>CM077224.1:17760538-18053038 GCA_039654775.1 Spinibarbus caldwelli | reverse complement strand
AGGGAATAAATTAAAGTCATATTCAAGTAAAATAATTATTTTCAATAATGAAAATATTTATTCTTTTTTCTTTCTTTTTTCAGATTGTCATCTGATTGTTGTAAGTGATCAGTCTAGCAGTCATCCTGCATCTTGGATTTGCCATGTTCAATTTGTACAGACATATGCATTATCTGATATTGAGTGATGCTTTTTCTTTTCTCCCCTTTGTTTTTGTGTCAGTAGCTGCTGCACCCCAAAGGCTCCACAGCACTTGTCACAAGTCTTTGGCTTTGTAAGTATATTTTTTTAAGCTGACTGTCAAACACTTCCTCAATATTTTTTTTTTTTTTTTTTTTTTTGGTTCATTAAATATATGTCATGCAGCAGTTATTTATTTATTTATTTTACAGTCTAGCATCATCTGATCTGTTGTAAAAGTTATGTATTTTGTAGTTGGTTAGTGATTTTTAATTATTTAATTACACAACATATTATGTGAATTGTGTAATAATGTGCCTTCTACACTTCTAATATTTTTGTGATTGCTTTTTTATATTTTTTTGTCAGATTTGTCAAGATAATCTGAAAAGAGTTCACCTGTGCCATGTAAGTAATTGAATGTTATATTTTGATATAGAGTAGATGTGAAAATACATGGTTTCTTTTAGGATATTGTAATCAGATGGGCTAGGACATAATATCTTACGATTAATTTAGTTGTACTGTTTTAGTCTGGGTGTTGTAAGTGAACAAGTAAATGGCCAAAATTATTATTATTAATTTTACTGATATTTCACATATTACATTTTGAATACTCTATTACTCAAATAGCTGTAAACTGTACCGTTTCACGGGTTGTGATACTTGTCAAAGAGTGCATTGCCAAGTAGTGACCATGCAGGGTGCCCAAATTTTTACAGGCCTTTTTCTTTTTTGTCATTTTTAAACTGTAAATTTGTATTAGTTTTAAATTAAATCTACAACATGATGTCTGCAAAAAGTGAAAAAGTGGTCTGAATTTCTGAAATGATTGTTTTCCACATAACATGATAAATATTTTTTCTTCTCCATCTTCTTCCTACCTGGTCTTCATGCAAAGTTAGGATAACCAACTTCATGTTTAAATAGGCAAACTTGTGTGACATATACCAGACTGATATATATGTATATATATATATATATATATATATATATTTTTTTTTTTTTTTTCTGCAGTGTGCTGGATGGAGAAACTGAGAAGTTTATAAACCGATGGCATGGAAGAAGAGAGCAGGTCCTACAACAAATAAATTTTTCTAAAGGTATGCTCCAAATTTACCATTGAGATCTGACTAACTCAATATGTGTCCCCTCTTTATCTCTCTTTCATTTATTCTGTCCCTCTTTTAGGATAAACTTGAGGTCCTGGGAGTTCTTAGAGGTTCTAAAGTGTTTTTTATGCATTTGTTGGTGTCAATTTTTCAATAATAAATTCAAATAAATTCTCATATTTCTTACATTTATATGGTGTCATTCTTACTGGGGGGTATTGAGGGGGAAGCTGCACCTGTGTGTGTGTACTATTTGTGGAAACAACATTGTTAAAAAAACAACAACAACAACAACAAAGTCTTTAATAATATATATATATATATATATATATATATATATATATATATATATACTTTTTTTTGTAGTTTTTAGAGAACCAATTAATTATATGAACAGTTCTTATCCATGTAGGCTATATAGCAAAAAGCTAATATTGTTTTGGTAAATTTTGTTGTTATTAATTAAATAAATATTGGTTTGTATTTCATATACATTTCCATTTGGAATCCGGACTCGGGCCAGTACCGGATAATTGTATAATCTATGCTGGCGTGATTGTGGCCCGATGCCGGCAATGTCGGCTCAGTTTCGGCAACCGGACTCGGGCCAGTGTACTCGGGCATATTCTGGCGCGTCATTCACTCCCGTGATTCACAAGAGTCCGGCAACCGCATCCGGGCCGAGTTATTTCTTCCGGCTTGCCGGATTTGGGCCGTTATCGGGCCGGATCATTTTGGCTACTTGGGACATCTAACTTTCCTAGAATCACAGTACAATTTTTTTTATCAATATTTGTTTTGTGTGAAATATCAAAACGTGTTTGAAATTGTTTTAGCTAATTTTCACGCTCCATGTAAGTGACTTTTTCCGAAGACACTAAACCATTTCTATAAAGTAAATATTCAACAGAAGCGTGTCTATTGTATGTAAGAACGTGTCAGGAATAGTTGTATGTATTATTTGTGTAATTTTAGGGACTAAACTTACCTTAAAGCAATGTGACAGACAGAGATTCGCCGCATGTCAGTTGTGTTGATTAACAGTAAAGTGGATACTTTAGGTTAAATAAATGAGTTTACTTCCATTCATCCATCGACAGATTGCCAGCAAAATATTTACAAAACTATAAAAACCCGTCATCTACACATAATATGTGATTAAAAGCAAAAACTTTCATAAATAGGAGCAAAAGTCTATGGCTAGCCTACATCTTATAGTTAGCCAAACGGTTGAGATGCTAACAGACTTTTTCCGAAGACACTAAACCATTTCTATAAAGTAAATATTCAACAGAAGCGTGTCTATTGTATGTAAGAACGTGTCAGGAATAGTTGTATGTATTATTTGTGTAATTTTAGGGACTAAATTTACCTTAAAGCAATGTGACAGACAGAGATTCGCCGCATGTCAGTTGTGTTGCTGCCCCGTTTCCATGGTAACTTCCTCCGCTTCAGTTTAAAAGCGACTTCAGTGTTCAACGCTCGTGCCCATTAAAAACGCAGCATTTACATAAATACATACATGTAGAAGTAAAACTTTATTACAAATTATAAGAATTAAAGAAAATGTTCTGAAACTTGATAACGTATTGTGTAAGTGGATAGTAGGCCTAACATAATATAATATAATATAATATAATATAATATAATATAATATAATATAATATAATATAATAGCTTTAGACTATTTATTTATTTATTTATTTATTACCTAACGAAAATACCAGAAATGGTAAACATAGTGTAGAATAAAAATACTAACGCTATCTATTGCAAAACACATGAAAAACAAACAGAACGTACAATGGGAGTTTTGGCATGGTTGTATTTTGGTAATGTCATTACGTTTTTTAAATAATAAATAAATATTTTTTTAAACATTCACCCATCATTCCTGTTCATGCGTCGATACCCCGCCTTTCATTTGTTTACACCATAGTCTGATTTACACTAAGCTGTTAGCTCGTGATGACAATTAACTATGAAACAACAATAATCCATAAGTGGGTTATTAGATTCGAATATATCAATTAAATGAGCAGAGACAACTGAAAGTAAGCATTCACATTTTACTTTTTTTGCTCATGCTATCTGTCAGTCACTGAATTGCTTTAATGTTAAAATATCACTGTTATTTTACTGATATTTTTACACAAACAGAACGTTTTTGCAAGATTGTATTTGGGTACTTTCATGACGTTTTTAAAACGTGCAGATTACCTTATTTTAACACCTGAATAAAACGTCTCCCAAAAGTTGCAGTTTGGTCTGGTTTCATTTTCGTAGACAAACGTGATATTTACGTTTTTTTGACTACTTAAAGAAAACGTACCAGGTTGGTATTTTTACAACGTTTCTAAAACGTTTTATTTTGGTTACATTATTTTATATTTTAATAAACGTTTTTAAAACGTTGTACTACAACATTACCTAATTGCAATCAAAATACAACTTTGTGAAAAGTTGTAAAAACATTATAAAACATTATAGAAACAATATAGATACTCATAAGGTGTCATAATCTATACTTTCAATAAGTGAGTCTTTACATAGTTTCTGAATACTAATTAGGCTGGCTACTTTATAAAGTTTTCAATGTCAGTGTTGTTTGTGATCTTAAGATGTAATGTGTATTTGTATTCTTTCTGTTTACACTGTTGTATGCTCCTCTGTTATAGGCCATGAGGAAGAACTCTATCATGGACACAGAGAATAGAGTTCAAAGCTGCTAACTGGCAGAGCAGCTGGAAAACTGGAGGAGAACAGTTGAACACCTATTAATACAGACCGTTGTATTATTTTTCTGCAAGAACCACAACAATCAAAGACAATGATGAGCACTCTGAGCACACAACAATCAGACGCTTGATTATGCACTGCACTTTACTGAGTTCTTCAACGTGATTCTGAGCGCTTACTGTATGTAAAACTACTAATTTATGTGGGTGCCATTTATAAACCTGTTAGATTTTGATGTTTTACTTTTGAGATTAATAAAATTGTATGTTTTAATAATGTAATAGCTAAGCTTTTTTTTTTTTTTTTTTTTTTTTATAGTGTTTAGGATTCTGGGAACAAAAATAAAACTACCCACTAAAAACTTTATAAGAATGTTAGGGGATAATGTTCTAATAATGTTATGACTAAACATTTATAGAAGGTCATCACAGAACTTTTTTAGAGTGTTTTTAGAGAATGTCATCCTACCTTTTAGAAGAACGTTCTAAGAACAAAAATAAAACTACCCACTACAAACTTTATAAGAATGTTAGGGAATGATGTTCTAACAATGTTATCAATAAACATTTTTAGAATGTTTTTAGAGAATGTTTTCCTATCTTTTGAGAGAACATTCTGGGAACAAAAATAAAACTACCCGCTAAAAACATTGCCAGAACAATGCATAGTAATGTTCTTAGAACATTTTTAGAACAAAAAAAATTCTAGCTGGGAAGAGGTCCTCTTTACGATAATTTGATCTCACTTTGAGGTAAACAGCCCCTTAGTTGCACGGACTAAAGGAAAAAAACACACATGCACTGGTTAAAAGAGAAACCGAAAGAACCATAGGTTGGCTGAGGAGGAAGATGCACAGTGACTGCGGTGCAATAAAATGTTTTTCATAAGTGAGAAGGCAGAGATTTTTTTGCAAAATATGTATGTACATACATACATACATGATGTATTTGTAACCATATAATATTTGTTTGTTTGTTTGTATTTTATTATTCTACTATTGTTTAGTTAAAAATACATTTTGTGTCTTTATACACTTTGGGAATAACAGCACATCTTTCTTAAGGGGAGCTTTTAGCCTCATTGTACCTCTAATCTAATATAATTGTAGGTGATGGATAGTGAGTTTCCCTGTTTGCGGCTTTGGCCGGTAGTAGACAGCATTGAGGAGATCACCTTTGTGAGAAAGACAGCAGATATATGGCTGTAGATTATATTTGCAGGTCCTGCATGTGAGATGGGAGAGGGAGAAAAAGCCCATGACCATGAAATAATTTCAGCGTCTCTCTCTCCCTTGAGGCCTCACGCTGTCTGAGTCAGTCTTCCCCTCTCTTCCGTCTCTCTCCTCCATTCAAATCTTCCCCTCCCCCTTTCAGTCTCCTGCTGCTTGAAGCTGGATGTCTTTTTTCCAGTGGAGAAGCCATGCACTGCAGTTAAGTGCTGCAGCAAATCATCACATTAGGGATATGATCAATTAGCACTATGACCCATATCCGTTTCTGACAACACCACGGAGAAACACACACGCATACAGACATACGCATATTGATACATAGAAACAGCAAGCATATATATAACCACTCACAAATTATTGCACTTATATCTTTTTATAAAAACTCAAAATAAAAATTTCATATGCACATGAATACTAAACATAATTGTACACATTTATGTTTTATTTACAGAAATTCTTACAAACAACATTGTTCAAAAACAATGGCTCCAAATTCATTTATAGCCTAACTATTAAAAATCACCCCCTGCCCATGAAACATTTGGCTGTTTAGTTATTTCCATTGAGAAAAAAAAACACCAGTAAAGCCAGTTCCACCTTAAGAGCGGAACCTTAACAGATTATCTCGGTTATTTCACTGCCACTGAGCCGGCACTAATAGTCCGAGGCAGATATTGAAGAGTAGCGCAGGGCCGTGGAGATCTATTAGAAATTCCCATCTACACGGCTCATACATATTGATTTCTGACACCAAGCAGCACTGAAAGCCCCACGGGAATAATATATTTAGCAGGGTTGGCAGTGAGGAGGTCACAGAGTGCATAAAGATTAACCACACAGCCCCCTGACAGGGCTGTGTGTGACTGTGTGTGTGTGTGTGTGCGTCCACACGCAAAACATGTTTATTTCTATTCATTTGTCCTCACCATCGAAGGTGAACAACAGAAAAGCACCGGTGATTTTTATATGACGCAAGAAACAGAAAAATGCTAGGCGATGTTTTATTACTCATACCCTGATTGTATACATTATCAAATGGATAAAACATTTAATGAGTCATTGTATGATGATATTAATTAATGAAATTCAATACATTTGCGTACTGATATTGCTAATTTACAGTTCTGTGGTTTGTGTGTGTGTTAAATTGCCTATGTCTCTTTTGTTTGTTGGAGAGTGCTGAGTCTGGTGGGTGCTAATGCAAGGCACGCCTACGCTGATTAGCTTGTCCAGGTGAAAGAGTAATTACTTCAAAGGGACAACGAGTGGTGAGAGCAAGACAGCAATCTGTGGAGCTGGGCTTGACTCCACACTGAGAACACTTAACATTACCCCCACCCCCTACATCCACGCACACATCGCCCATTTCCTTGCACCGAAAATGACAACACGTCTGCGCTTGCTCTACCTCTCTCCGTCTACCTCCCTTAGCTCTATAGCTCAACCATTTTCTCTAATATGTGTCCTTATCTGCAGTAGGTTGCTTCAGTTACGGAAAACTGTTTTATGGTTGACTAAATGGAGGCCTAGTAGTTTTGTGGTCGGTGGTTTGATTCCTCTGAGGTAGGGATCAAATGTATAAGAGGTTTAATGAAATGGTCTTTTATAATTTGATGAAACACCTCTCTGGTGCCACAGTATGTTGTAAAGGATGGTTAACTTTTGGGGAGAAAGAACTGTTCAAATGTTTGGGGTCGCTCAGATGTTTTTGAATAGTCTTTTATACTCACCAAGGCTACAGTTATTTGATCAAAACTACAGTAAAAACAGGAATATTGTGAGATCACAATTTAAAGGAACTGTTTTCTATTTTAATATATTATAAAATACCATTTATTCCTGTGATGGTAAATCTGAGTATTCAATATCCTCCAGAAATCCTTCTAATATGCTGATTTGTTGGTGAAGAACCATTTCTTCTTCTTCTTCTTCTTCTAACCTTTTTTTTTCCCAGGATTGTCAGATGAATAAAAAGGACATCATATAGTTTGCAATAGAGTCTTTACTGTCACTTTTGATCAATTTAATACATCCTTGCTAAATATGAATTTATTACAACTACAAATGATATATGGGCCTATATATATATATATATGTGTGTGTGTGTGTGTGTGTATAAATTGGTCATAAGGCATCTGGTCACAGGTCTAACGGCAGATTAGGCAGATTATAGTACTAAAATAACTATTAAAATATTTTTCCCTCACTTTGATAGGCAACCTGTGGGTATTGTTCAGCATGAGGGAAAACAAATTAGGTTATCACAGCAACCCATTAATTTGAGTGGGAAAATGAAGAGAAATCAAATTCATTATGTTTGAGTAGATTATTTGTTAAATATTATTAAAAAATAAAAAGTGAATTCAGTCTGATGGGATTGTTTTCCCACACCAATACAGTATTCATTATCAACTGTGTCTGTCAGACTGAATTGAAGAGTGCTGATCATATGCTAAGTGTTTCAACATCTAAAATAGGATTATGTTAATAATATATGGACAATACCTGTTAAAAATTAAAATGGTCAGAATGCAGTGTTACACTGTATTTGCTGAAAATTTTAGCACAGGAGGCTATATATCATTATGCAATAATAATAATCTTTCAGCTTCTATCAAGCGCTATGGTGAATTAGCATGCACCCCAGAACACACATTTAGCAGCCTGCAATTGCATTAGTCTAAGGCTGCACCCTGCCCATCCTTGAGGGATTCGTCAGCAAGAATGCAGTGGAGTGCAAGGCAGGTTCCTCTGTCAGAGTGAAATAATAAAGCACCAAGATGCTGGTGGTGTCTATTGGTTGACAGAACTTTTTTGGTAATTTGTGGATTACTTGCACACATGCTTCCGTATTCTTCTTAACAAAGACATTTCCAGTAATAATGATTAGTGCACCAACATACAGAGAGTTTTTATAATGGGGAAGATTATTTACAATTAGTCATGTTTTCATCATTAACATGAATTAAATTAATATTCAAGATATATGAAGATATTTGACTATTAATATAAAAATGTAGATCTCCGAATCTAGTGCATGCAGTTCCTGAATAATAAATACATTTTCAAATCCTTTTTAATCATATAATTATACATAAATTATAATTAAATCACTCTCAGATCCATGATGTAGATAAATTTGTTTCTTCATCTGAACAGATTTGGAGAAATTAAGCACTACATCATTACTCACCAATGGATCCTCTGCAGTGAATGGGTGCCATCAGAATGAGGATTCAAAAAGCTGATAAAAATATCATAATTCACAAGTAATCCACACGACTCAGTCCATCAATTAATGGTATGTGAAATGAAAAGCTGCATGTTTTTGAGAAAGAATTACATCAGTGTTTTAACGCTTCTGGACAAGTTCATAATAATGCTTCCTTCAGTGAAAAAATTCATCTTCTGTTGTCCTCTCACATCAAAATCCACCTTATTCATTTAGAACTGTTTTGGATTGTTTTCACTTGTGCTTTTTCTGTTCATATTTCTCTCCTGTTTCAGACAAGACAAAATTTTCACTGGAGAAAACAATAATATGGATAAAGGACTTTAGTCAGAAACAACAGTTTGAAATTTTGTCTTGATAGATTTATTAAACACAGTTTTTTGTTTCAAAAGATTTTAGCTTATGGACTGGTGTTGTGTCGATTACGTGTGTATTATTGTGATTTTCATGATTTGATTTTATTTTTTAATTTTTTTCTTTTTTTTTCTTTTTGGACACTCATTCTGACGGTACCCATTCACCGCTATGGATCCATTGCTGAGCAAGTGATGTAATTCAGAATATCTCCAAACATATCTACAAACAAACATATTTACATCTTGGATGGCTGAGGGAGAGTTCATTTTCAGCAAATTTTCTTTTTTGGGTGAACTATTCCTTTATTGGTATATACTGTATGTATTGGTGATATTTCATACCTGTTGAGCTTTGATTTATAAATACATCAGCTGTTAAGAAGGCTCAAAAGAAAAAACATTTTTCTTCATTATTTACGGACACAGGATTTGTGTATGTGTTTGCTGGTGCTTTTATTCCAGTCTAACAGAACAGATGAAACATTGAACATTTGACAAACTACATCTAATAAAATACATGGAGTTAAACCATTAATCCCAAATGCAAAATGAGTTTTACTTATCATACTCAGATTTGAACATTTTATGCGTTTCTTTGTGTTTCTAGGGCTCAACAAGCAGTGTCATATAGTTTTTCACAAAAATATTTTATGCAGATAAATTGCTGACCACTTTCTAACAAAACTGAGTTTTTCCAAAACTTTACATGACTTTATGTAATTCTGACTCTGTCCAGATAGTTCAGGAGCTATAACCAGCGTAATTTGGTATGTGATTTCTTAAGTTTGTGTTCAAAGGTGGTGCCCATTAACAGGATACAGTGGGATCATTCCAAACTTGTCATAAATGATTGGAGGCATTTTCTCAGATATTCACAGCACCCACAAACAAACAATATGTGTTGTGATCAAGTTTGCCTAAGCGCACTGCAGAACATAAGCCAACAATTTTACAAGCAGCCACTTTCTATGTGAATGCATATTCTGACATCTGAGAATAGTTTTACTTCACTTCCACAGATCAAATAGACTGCATTGCAATCATTTGAACCAGAATCTAATTTCAGTAATCTTGTCTTACAGTATGAATACCTTTGCTTACAAAGTTGTGAAGTTCATCTTCCCCATCTTCTTACACCACTTTCTTTGCAGCCATTTCTGATTATGTTATGAAAGACAAAAAGGCTTAGATTCAGGATTTGAGAATTGAGACGTTTATAACTGCTGGGAAACTAAGGATATTTACTTGTCAGCATCACACTCAGTAGAATCCCAGTTGTTTTGTGATATTTTAATGTATTTCATTTAATTTCTCTATATACCAAACTGGTAGATGAGGAAAATTAAAGAATTGTTTACTACATAATACTCCCTAATTCTTTATGATGCACCCGTGCTTTCTTTTCTTTATTATATCATGTATCTCCAAGAAGGGTTTGGGGTCCTGAAGAACACAACAGTGATTCATCATTTAATTATGATTTGACAAATGCTGTTGCCTCCCGATTCCTAGCGCCTCCTCCTTTTCAATTCACAGCACTGTCAAACTGTCACACACACTCTCCTGGGATTAATTCATGCTGTCTGTCTTTGTGAGCCTGCTGGCGCTCCCGGGGCGGCGGGTGCATTGACACTGTCAATGAACGCAGCAGCTGACACTTCCACAAGAGCCACACACATTTCCACTCCCCCTACCTCTCCTTGCTTTCGCCCTAACCTTACTACCATCAAAAATTACTGCCACAAACATAGACACATATACAAAAAAAAAGAGGCTTATGCAAACAAAAACAAACACACAATGAAATGCTTGAGCAAGACGCTTCATATATGAAACCAAACATCCTGAGAGATACATACACAAACATGAATGCATAGCCAAACATCTCTTTACATCCATACAGCGCCTTCCTTTTTGTAATCATTCTGTGTTCATTTAACACTATGAAAGTCCAATTTGATCACACAGGAATATGTAACTATTTTATGAGGTTGCTGTTTTGTATGAATTTGTATGATGTGAATACAATGGTTTTTAGAAAACAAGTAAACATGAAGCACTGGGGCATAAGCAGATCGTACAAAAACAAACATAGTATGAATGAGATCATGCAAATTCATGTTTTTTTTTGTTTTTTTCAACAGTCCAAAAGTAGTCAAATAAAGTGAATCCATCCATTTTAAAACATGCCTCACACGGTTCTGGGGGGTGAATAAAAGCCTGAATCAATGCATTTTTTAAGAAAAATATCAATATTTAAAATGTTATAAACACTTTTCTCTCACTTCCGCTTATTGTCATACGTGCAAGCGTATGTGTAGCGTGTGAGGCACATTTTATTATGGATGCACGTGCTTTATTTGACTACTTTTGTACTGTTGAATAAAACACCTGCCTACTGCCATTCTAAAGGCCCGTTCACACCAAGCACGATAACCATAAAGGCACAGAGAAACGATATCGCTGGAATCACTTTCAGAACGATTTTTTTCCAGCTGATGAACGATAAAACTCTGACAGCCAATCAGAATCCATTCAAAATTAAAAAGGCTCGCGCATTTAAAATGGCAGAAGACATTGCAGAGAGGCTAATCATCGACAGTGTTGCCAACTTAGCAATTTTGTTGCTAAATCTAGCAACTTTTTCTTCCAAAAGCACCTAGCAACAAATGTAGCAATTTTTAAAATTTATTTGGCAACTTTTGATAAGTGGCTCAGACAATAAAAAGGCACACATTTTGCATCCAAATTACACAAAAAGAGGAAACTAAAGATGCCTCGCAGTACACACATCACGTGAATTGAGTTAGCTGCTATTTGCAATTGTTAAATTTAATAATAATAACTGAATAATTTAATAGTTGAATAATTGTTCATTTATGATACACTTTGTTAGTATCTTGTATCTGCGATTGTTGATCAGTTAGTACACTGTAAGAAAAATGGAAAAATTACTAGTAATTTTCCAGGACATTATCCATTGTAACCCTGTAACCTGAAAACACAATGCGTAATTTAAAATGTAGGTAAAAAACCAATACAGAAAATTCTTTCACATTAACATAGTAGATTGTGCCCTATTTTTACAGGCTTTTCTTAGAGTGTAGCACACTAACTTCTAATACACTGCTTAAAGCATAATTGTTGAGAATGTGTAGTATTACTAGTAATCATTGTAATCATTCGAAATTGTGTGTGTTCAATAATTCAACGTATTTAAAAATAGTTATTCATATTTGAATATTATGCATATGTGACCCTGGAGCACAAAACCAGTCATAAGTAGCACAGGTATATTTGTAGCAATAGCCAACAATACACTGTATGGGTCAAAATTATCGATTTTTCTTTTATGCCAAAAATTGTTAGGATACTAAGTAAAGATCATGTTCTATGAAGATATTTTGTAAATTTCCTACCGTAAATATATCAAAACTTAATTTTTGATTAGTAATATGCATTGCTAAGGACTTCATTTGGACAAATTTAAAGGTGATTTTCTCAATATTTTGATTTTTTTGCACCCTCAGAGTCCAGATTTTCAAATATTGTCCTATCATATCAAACCACACATCAATGGAAAGCTTATTTATTCAACTTTCAGATGATGTATAAATCTCAATTAAAAAAAAAATAAAAAATTACCCTTATGACTGGTTTTGTGGTCCATATCATTTTACGAACAAATCTAAATTAACAAATATAATTTTTTTTTTTTTTATTTATAATTTTTTTTTTTTTTTTTTTTGCTGAGATTTGATGCTGTGACAATCAAACGTCATCACAACGTCATTTAGCAACTTTTAGCAACAAATTGACCTTCCTTTAGCAACTTCCCCAGAAAATTAGTTGGCAACACTGATCATCAAGGTACAGAAAAACCCACCACTATTTGACAAGTCAAACCCCCTTTTCAAGGATACTTAAAAAAAAATGGATATATGGAAAACAATCGGACATACCCTCAGACTGAATGGTAAGAAGTAACACATTAACGGAGATTAGATAATTATACCAGACTAGCAAACAAAATTACCTCAGGTATCCAGCGCTAGTTTGGATAACATTGTCTTGCCTCCTTGGACGTTGCAGTGAGAAAGGTTACGTGTTGTTTTTATTCCACTACACTGACTGCGTTATCTAAATTCACTGTTGAATCAGATAGATTACACTAGCTAGATTCACTGTTTTGATGCGCTGGAAATGTAGCATGCTGAGGACATCTACTGGTTAAAGTCGTGTAAATGCATCAAGAACAGCAAAACATGTTCAATTACATTTTGTACACAGCAATTGCACGTTTTTTTTTTTTTATGTATTACAATTGCAGTCAATATTGTTAAAGCTAAATGTTCTGTATAATATGTAGGCCTACATTTTCCTTTTTTAAATTTGTTTTAAACCTTGTTTAAAACAAGGTTTGTTTTTATAGAACATCCAGCAATCTACCAGATGAGACAGATGATTTAGGGGAGGCAAAGACTGTAGATGAGAGACAGCCAGAACCAAAAGGGCAGAAGAGGGCAGAACCAGAGAATAAAATTACCTCTGCATCCAAAAGGAGTGCTGCTAGTGCTCCATCTGCAGTTGATGCTGCAATAATGGAGTATTTGAGTAGCAGGAAACACCATCAGGAGGATGAGCTTGATGCATTTTTTTAAGTCAATGGCTGCCTCCATGCGAAAGATGCCAGAGCACACAAAAGCAAAGCTAAAATTTAAGATTCACGAGTTAGTCCATAGAGCAGAAATGGAAACAATGTATGAAACCAGTGGATCCTCTTTGGCCAGTGAATTTGAGTACACGTTTATAGGCTTCCACTTACTGTTACTTAACAAACTTAACAAAAATGTGCAGGTGAATGTTATGTGAAGGAATAAATGAATGAAGAGTCTTGATAAACATTTTAAAATTGTTTTTGATTATGGTAATTTATTGTGTTAAGCAACTTTTTTTTATTTTAAATAATACTGTAGTGTTGTGTACATTAGTTTTTGTTTTTTAAATCGTTTATAATCATATATAATTATCATGAGCAAAATAGAATTAAATACAGAGATTTTGCAACAGTTTGGATTTGTCTATTGAACCACTCCAAAGCAGGCATTCTGCTGCCAAGGGACTGCTCCGGTAGTGGACATAAAATAGTCCTTGTATGCCTCCCTTATCAGAAATGCTTGTCTTGATGGATGGTTTCCTCCACACTGCTATAGATTTTGTATAGCTCCATTGGTACTTGATTCTGCTATACATTCTGGTGCTTGGTGCTGGGTTGTGCCATGTTGGGTTGGGTTGGTGGTTTTGATGATGTAGTTATGCAGGACACAAGTGGCCTTTATAACTTTGTCCACATTTTGAGGCTGTAGCTTTATCCTCCTTTGGTATACTTCCCATTTGGATGCAAGGATGCAAAATGAGTTTTCCACCACCCTCCTGGCCCTTGACAGCCTGTAGTCAGCCACAATCACATGGGGGATTGGTTGTGAGAATCCAGGAAGTGGTCTTGGTTGAGGGATTGCCAAATTGTCGTTTTTTATTGCTTTCCTTAAAGCACTTTGAGCAAAGATTCCCCCATCACTGTTGGAGCAATGGCCACCAACATCAATTATGGTAAAGCAATACCTGTGGTCAACCAGGGCCATCAAAACAATGGAGAAACCACCTTTGTAATTATAAAAGGTGGATCCAGAGTTTGATGGAGCCTGGATGACCACATGCTTACCATCTAGAGCTCCAATGCAGTTTGGGAACTGCCACCTTTCCTGGAATCCATCTGCAATTTTCCTCCAATCATCAGTACTTGGAATGGGCATGTACTGAGGCTGAAGTTTTGTCCAAATTGTGTCACACACCTCTGGAATTATTGTGGCTACAGTGGACTTTCCAAGGCGATAGTTCAGGTATACTGTTTTGTAAGAATCTCCTGTAGCTAAGTATCTAGAAAAGAATAAATAAATAAACAAAACACTAAGTAATATGAAATAACTACAGTGGTCAATGTTTGCATGCACCTTGCAGAATCTGTAAAATATTAGTCATTTTAACGAGATCATAAAAATGTTATTTATTCATTCATTCATTCATTCATTCATTCATTCTACCCCAAATGAAACCATTTCACATAATATATAATCCACAACACAAAATTATAATTGTTCAAAATAAAAAAATACAATTTGGTCCCTCAATTGTCCTCAGTGTGAAATATCTCAAAATCATAGTCATTGCTGGAAAGGGTTACTGACATATGGCATAATCAATCAAGAGTATGTACTTTTCAACAGTGTCATTTTGTTAATTCAACTAGCTTATAATTTTGTTTTGGGGGCTGTACCTATGTAAACACGTTATGTTAAACCGTTTCATCATGCTTTTTTTTTTTTTTTTTTTTTTACATTTTGAAGATTCTGAAAGGTGCATGTAAACAGTTATTATTATTATTATTATTATTATTATTATTATTATTATTATCTTTTACTATGTGCAAATATCATCATCATTACACTTATTGCCCCTTTAAATAACCTACATGTTGCCCCTTTAAGGTCTTATCTCCTTTTTTTGTATATGAAATTTAGGATTTTAGTCTTAACGAATTGGCTGTATACCTAAGACATACTGCCAAACGGTCTCTGGAGCTGATTGGATTCCTGAAGTTTGTTTGGCTCTTGCTGATGTCCTCTTTCACGATGTCCAGGATGCCTTGAAACTGATATTGACTCATATGGAAGTATGAATAAAATTTGTCTTCAAAAGACCACAACTCTCTAATCAGAGTGACAGATTCTCCCAACTCCTCTCGTCTTTGAAGGATCTCATGTACCCAACAGCGTCTGTTTTTCTTTTTCTTTTGATATTTTTGTGAAACATATAGCAGCAGCAGGTCATCTACATCCATTTTCCTAACTTTGAAACAGCAGCGCGTGAGCTTAAAATAAACAGACCGTTATCGCTTTTGTTGTGGACGCAAACATAGTTATCGTTATAGTTACAGTTATCGTTATCGTGCTTGGTGTGAACGGGGCTTAAAGCTTGGAAGAGGAAGGATATTTTTTAATATAACTCCGATTGGATTCGTTTGAAAGAAGAAAGTCATATACATCTAGGATGCTTTGAGGGTGAGTAAAACATGGGCTAATTTTCATTTTTGGGTGAACTAACCCTTTAAGTTATTTTACCTAAAACAAAGTATATCTACAATTCATTTTTATTTGTTTTATGAACTCACTTTTCTAGTATTTAGTGTTAGTATTTAAATTTGAAAATGATGTCCAGCAAATAGTTAAGGAAATCAAGTAAAATGTAAGTGGACTGTTCTATACAGTAAGTTTAGTGTTAAATCAATAGAAGTAAATGGAAAGTTGGTATGAAAACGTCATGGTTACGTACGTAACCCTCGTTCCCTGATGGAGGGAACGGAGACATTATGTCGACCGACATTATGAGGATTCACTTGGGAGCCCCAATCATCTCTGACTTTAAGAGAAAACGCCAATGAATATTGATTAGTGGATTTTGCATACCTGAGCCACTCCCCGTGCATACAGGTATAAATAGGCGACAGGTGCATCCACTCATCAGGTTTTACGCTTAGGAGCCGAGACCTTTTCCCTGGCCACCAGTGATGGTTCGAGGGTGTGGCAAGGGGACATAACGTCTCCGTTCCAGTTATGTCAACCGACATTATGGGGCCCCGGAAAGCGCCACACCCTGAACCCCGTCACAACCATATAGCATAGCAAATGTTGGCAAGCAACCGCGTGTCAGACAAATGCTACGCAAAGGTCGTAACCTTCCCACCGCCCCAGCGCAAATTCGCTGACCTTGGTACCCGCAGGGACCACAGGTGAGTACATTGCTGCTGGAGATAGCCAAGCCGCTGTTCCTTTCCCCACAGAAATTTCTTAACAGAAGGGATTTCGACCTTCAATGAAAGATTGCTTCAAGTCTTTCCTATTTGTTGTTACAGCTTGGCAGTAATGGCAGGGAAGCGAGTCTTCCGGAGAAGGGCGCTACGGAGGCCACATCCTGCCCGAAGGGAGGTGACATGTGGAGACACTGATATGGACTGACCCAAGCCTGGGGCAGTACTACATATGGAATGGGTCTCTGGGGCAGGTCCTACCCAGGGGTAGGGAGGAGCGGCTGCCAGCAGAGCCTGACAGAGTGATCTGTCAAAGGGAAGACACGGGTTTACTGAGAGGGAAACCTTACCATGGAAGAATACACATATGGGATTGCCCGAAGGGAATCAAGCCATATGGACACCTAGCCCAGTACAGGGACTGACCGGAGACCTGGGTAAGCTAACACTGGGCCTGGCGTCAAACTGCTCCGCCCAGTCTGACTGCCGGGGGTGCTGGAGGATACTCCACCATGGTTCGCCATCCGGGGAACTTACTGGAGGAGGAAAAAGGCGCTCGCATCCCTGGGTGAGGGGGAATGGCGTAGCAAGCGTGACACCGGGCAGCTCTTCCCGCCACTTACCTGTTACCCAACACACGGGAAGAAACTGACTCAACGCGGAGCCTGTCTCGCGAAGGTGTTCCGTGTCGTCCAGCCCGCAGCTCTACTGATGTCTGCCAAAGAGGCACCATGCGCCAACACACAGGAGGAGGGCAGTGCTTGCAAGTTCACCAGCTGATCGCGAAAAGACGTGGTGGGAACCTTGGGCACGTATCCAGGCCGGGTCTCAGGACAACATGAGAGTAGGCTGGCCCGAACACAAGGCACTCTTTGTTCGCCGAAAATGCTAGGAGGTCCCTGATCCTCTTGATGGATGAGAGCACGGTCAGGAGTGCTGTCTTCTAGCAGACAGATTTAAGCTTGACTGAACCCAGCAGCTCAGAGGGACCCCTCTGTAGTCCAGCCCGGACTACAGAGAGATCCAAGGAGGGCACCGGGGGTGGCCTAGGAGGAAGTAACCCCCTGTCACCCCTCAGAGACCTCACAATGAGATCGTGCTTTCCCTGGGACCGGCCGTCCACTACATCGTGATGTGCTGCGATAGCAGCCACATACACTTCCAAGGTGGAGGGTGACAGCCTACGCTCCAACCCTGCTTGCAGGACAGAAAGCACTACTCCAATCGTGCATCTTTGGGGGTCTTCTCAGCGAGAAGAACACCAGTTTGCAAACAGACTTCATACGGGCGTAGGCTTGCCTCGTAGAGGGAGCTCTAGCCTGAGTGATCGTGTTAACCACCACTGGTGACAGATCAGTTAAGTCTGCCGCATCTCGTCCAGGAGCCATACATGGAGGCTCCAAGAAGTGGACGCGGGTGCCGCATAGTGCCGGGCCCCTGAGAAAGGAGGTCCTTCCTCAGAGGGATGCGCCAGGAGGGGCTGTCACGAGGAGCGTGAGTTCCGAAAGCCAGGTCCGGGTGGGCCAATGAGGCGCAACCGGCAGGACCTGTTCCTCGTCCTCGCTGACCTTGCACAGTGTTCGTGCGAGAAGGCTCACTGGGGAATGCATGCCTGCGTGAAGCCCAAGGCCAGCTGTGCGCCAGTGCGTCCAAGCTGAGGGGCCCTCGGTCAGGGAGTCATACAACTGGCCGCGGGAGGACTTGAGGAAGACAACAGGCTTACCTGAGCTCCCTCGAATCGACTCCAGAACAGCCGGATCGTCTCGGGATGGAGTCGCCATTCCCCGGGGAACGTGAGCTGTTGTGAGAACACCTCGGCCACACGATTGAGCTCCCCCAGGATATGGACGGCGCGCAGTGACTTGCACCATGTCTGACTCCAGAGGAGGAGGAGATGGCAGGCGAGTTGCGACATGCGACGTGATCGTAGACAACCCTGCCAGTTGATCTACGAAACGGTCGCAGTTTTGGCCATGCGGACCAACACGTGCTAGCCAAGCAGCAGCGGCCGGACCGCCGCAAGGCTAGTAGCACTGCCAGCAACTCGAGGCAGTTGATGTGCCAAAGCAGTCGAGGCCCTGTCCAGAACCCTGAGGCTGCCTGCCCGTTGCATGTAGCGCACCAGCCCACACTGAAGGCATCCATCGTGACATCGACATGCCGACACTTGTTTTAAGGGCACCCCGACCCATAGAAAGACAAGGTCCGTCCAAGAGCTGCATGAGCAGCAACACGTTGGTGTGATGGTCACGCGAACTGTACCACGGCGCCATGCCCATCTCGGGACTCGGGAGTGTAACCAGTGCTGAAGTGGTCTCATATGAAGCAATCCGAGTGGCGAGACTGCGGATGCCATATGCCCCAGGAGCCTCTGAAAAGGGTTTCAGTGGTACCACCGTCCTGCCTCTGAAGGAACTCAGGCAGTTCAGCATGGACTGGGCACGCTCGTTGGTGAGACGCGCCATCATACTCACAGAGTCTAACTCCACACTGAGAAAAGAGATTCTCTGCACGAGGGAGAGCTTGCTCTTTTCCCAGTTGACCCGAAGCCCCAACTGGCTGAGTGCCGGAGCACTGGGTCCCTGTGATCACACAACTGTTCTCGCACACGGGCCATGCTCGAGATAGTTTAGGATCCTGATGCCCACTTCCCGTAACGAGGCAAGGGCGCCCTCCGTGATCTTCGTAAAGACACGGGGGGACAGGGACAGCCCGAAGGGGAGGACCCTGTACTGCCATGCCCGACCCTCAAACGCAAACCGTAGGAACGGCCTGTGTCGAGGGAGAATCGAGACATGAAAGTAAATGTCCTTCAGGTCGACCGCTGCATTCTTGGGTACGATGAAATAAGGGCTGTAAAACCCCTGCCTCATCTCGGCTGGAGGGACTGGCTCGATTGCATCCTTTGCCAGGAGGACAGCAATCTCCTCGCTCAAGACAGGTGTATCCCGGACTGCCACCGAAGTCTCGAGAACGCCGCTGACTGGGAGGTCACCTGGCGAATTGAATCGCATAGCCGCGTCAGATTGTGCGAATGAGCCAGCGGGACGGGTTGGGCAGCGCAAGCCATGCCCCCAAACTCCGTACAAGTGGCACCAAAAGGACAATCGACATAGCCGCAGTAGTGCAGCGGAGGGGAGTTGAGCCAGATAGCAAAGGGGGGCATCATGGGCGAGAATGAGGAGGCAGCGCGTCGCTCACTGTCAGCCAATGAGCCTGAGAACCCGTGGGAAAGGGAAACTGCACTTTCTTTGACAATGTGGGCGGAACAGAAACAAAATGAAACAGAAGATTTTCGACCTGGCCCTCCTCTGGGTGAAGGAGCAGCGCTGTCCTAGCCATCTCCTGAGAAAGAGCAGCTTCCCACATTTCCGGGTTGCCCGTGTCAGGACCGCTTTGTAGCCTTTCTGGACGATTTAGGGGCTGGCTGGGACACGGGGAGCGCCGCGCCGGCCTAGGTGATGATTCGGCACGGGGCGGAGCAGCTCTGGAGGACGCAGGAGGGCGCCCACAGCGATGAGCAGACTGGGGTTTGGCCCACGGCAGAGTGGTGGCAGATGGTGCATCATGCCTGGCAAAATGTGATGGATGGCCTCGGTCTGCTTCTGTACTGCCGAGAACTGCTGGGCACAGTCCTCGACAGTGTCGCCGAACAGTCCAGCATGGGAGACAAGAGCGTCAAGAAAGCGAACTTTGTCGACATCGCTCGTCTCAACAAGGCTGAGCCATAGATGACATACTTGGGCCACAAGTGTGGACATCGCCTTCCCGAGCACAGCTCTTGCATCGAGCTCAGGGTTAGTACTACCCTCATGCATTTAAATGCCTTGGCTTGGTGAATTCGCAGGATATCCATGGCACGCAGGGCAGAGGCAGCTTGGCCCGCAGCACTGTAAGCTTTGGCCGCGAGAGCAGCCGTCAGCTCACGGCTTTGGATGGGAAATGAAGACGATTCCTCCAAGTGGCTGCATTTTGCGGGCATGGGTGCACCGCAACCGTACTCTCCGCCTGTGGAATGTCAACGTACCCCTAACCGCCCCGCCTTCGAGGGTAGTGAGGATGGAGGCAGACGAGTGGCTTTCAGCCGAAATAGGGGCCGTCCACGACTTTATCAGATCCTCATGCACCTCCGTGAAGAAAGGAACCGGGGTAGGGCGTGGTTGCGAGCCACGGCCAGTGCCGAGGATCCAATCATCCCGCCTCCAGCCCGATTCTCGCAGCGGCGAGGGAAAGCATGGCATTATGGCACCTTTGCCATAATATTATATTTTTGGATATATCACATATATATTCAAACCTAAAGCTAGTTGCTATGTACATATCTCTACAAGATTGAAAGTAATTGGCAGAGAGATGTTGAAAATTTCACAGTAAACACAAAAGCAAGATTGAAACCAAACTTTATTTACTGTAAGCATTTGTGGTTGTGAATACAGTATTACACAGTACAAAAGAAAAGAAATACATCAGCCATGTTGTGTGGATGTGTATTTATAAGCCATGATTGGTTGGTGTTAAGTAAAGCAATGAGTTTTTGCACATGTGAGGAGTGAGTGTAAGGCACTGATGAATTAATGTGGCATTTTGATTTGTTGTGTTTGGAAAAGGTAATCAAGATACTTCCAGTTGGATTTTTGTGTGTTACATAGAGAATTGTGTGTTGTGTTTTACAAAAAGTGTTTTATGGGGATCGATTGCTTCAGTCTGTTCCTGTCTGTTGTGCTGCTGAGAGGTTTGCGATTGTAGCTCCGCTTTTTTATTGAATCTTTACCTTACTTTCACTCTCTGTTGTTTAAAGTGATAATATATAACTTAATTCCCACCATATTTCTGGTATTATCTATCAAACTAATCTAACTAATTTGATCGTTTGCTTTTAAACCGCGAGTGCAGCACACGTACAGCGCGTTAGCATTCGTTAGCCGGTTAGTTTGTTACTCGCGGTTCCATTCACGTTTCTATTCGCGCCTATTATTGTTTTCTTTTTTCTCGCTCTGTTTTCATTTCTCTCTCGCTCGGTTTTTCACAAGTTCATCAAACAACAGTGGTAAGTTAAGTTGGTATCATTCATCAATCACGGTGAGTAAATGGCTTCTCCTTCTCTTGTTGTTTGCACTTCATGACACATGTACAGTTTATCTCTCTCTGTCGGCGACGAGGGATTCACATGTGATAAATGCAGGGAAATAGTTAGGCTGACAGAGAAGATTTTAGAACTAGAGACACGCATCCAAACTTTAATTGAGGATAGTAAGAATGTGAGGGCTGTAGATACTGCTTTGGATGCGACTAGCTCAGGGACTCCTGTACATTGTTCGGTTCCAGTTGTGCCCATGCAGCAGGGCAACTGGGTGACTGTAAGGTGGCCTAGTCGCGGGTCAAAACACCGCTCTTCCGTTCCGATCAAAACATCAAACAGGTTCTCCCCACTCAGTGATGCACCCACTGAGAAACCTGATGAAAGTGCTCTAGTAATTGGCGATTCTATTGTACGGAACGTGAAAATAGAGACACCAGCCACCATAGTCCAATGTTTACCGGGAGCCAGAGCGCCTGACATCTTGGCAAATTTAAAAGTGCTGGCTAATGCTAAACGTAAATTCAGTAAGATTGTTATCCACGTCAGCGCTAATGATGTTTGACTTCGCCAGTCGGAGATCACTAAAAATAATGTTAAAGAGGTGTGTGAACTTGCAAGTACGATGTCAGACACTGTAATATGCTCTGGTCCCCTCCCTGCTTACCGTGGCGATGAGATTCATAGCAGACTGTCGTCACTCAATGGCTGGATGTCTAAGTGGTGCCCGCAGAATAACGTAGGTTTCATAGACAATTGGAAGAGTTTTTGGGGCAGACCTGACCTGTTGAAAAGAGATGGTGTTCATCCCTCCTGGGGTGGTGCCGCTCTTCTCTCTAGAAATATGGCACATAGTCTTAGAGTTCGTACTTGACTAACTAGGGCCCAGGTCAGGGAGCAGACAGACTGGCTAAACCGACCATCTGCTAGCCGCCTCACGTCACAGAAGTCAGTTAATTCTCAGCACATAGAGACTCCTTCACCTAGATATCACACTATAGAGACTGTGTCTGTTCCCCGTACTAGAAAATACAGAAAACGTCCAAACCAAAGTAATAGTAACAATTTAATTGATGTTCAACAAATAAAAAATGTTTACAATACAGAGAAACAATTGATAAAACTTGGCTTACTGAATATCAGGTCCCTTTCTACAAAAGCACTATTTGTAAATGATATGATCACTGACCATAAGCTAGATGTGCTTTGTTTGACAGAAACATGGCTAAAACCAGATGAATACATTACTTTAAATGAGTCTACCCCCCAAGATTACTGCTATAAAAATGAGCCACGTCCAAAAGGTAAAGGGAGAGGTGTTGCTACAATTTATAGCAATATTCTCAGTATTTCTCAGAGGGCAGGCTTTAAGTAAAACTCGTTTGAAGTTATGGTGCTGCGTATAACATTATCTAGAGAAACACGTGTTAGTGATAAATCCCCTGTGATGTTTGTATTGGCTACTGTGTACAGGCCACCAGGGCACCACACAGACTTTATTAAAGAATTTTTTGATTTTCTATCTGAGTTAGTACTGGCTGCAGATAAAGTCTTAATTGTTGGTGATTTTAATATCCATGTCGATAATGAAAAAGATGCATTAGGATCAGCATTCATAGACATTCTGAACTCTATTGGGGTTAGACAACATGTTTCAGGACCTACTCATTGTCGAAATCATACTCTAGATTTAATACTGTCACATGGAATTGATGTTAGTGGTGTTGAAATTCTGCAGCAAAGCGATGATATCTCAGATCATTATCTAGTCTTGTGTAAACTCCATATAGCTAAAACTGTAAATTCTACTCCTTGTTACAAGTATGGTAGAATCATCACTTCTACCACAAAAGACTGCTTTGTAAGTAATCTTCCTGATTTATCTCAATTCCTCAGCATATCCAACAGCACAGAAAAACTTGATGATGTAACAGAAACTATGGACTCTCTCTTTTCTAGCACTTTAGATACAGTTGCTCCTTTATGCTTAAGGAAGATCAAAGAAAACAGTTTGACTCCGTGGTATAATGAGCACACTCGCACCCTAAAGAGAGCAGCCCGGAAAATGGAGCGCAGCTGGAGGAAAACAAAACTAGAGGTATTTCGTATAGCTTGGCGGGAAAGTACCCTATCCTACAGAAAAGCATTAAAAACGGCTAGATCTGATTACTTTTCGTCTCTTCTAGAAGAAAACAAACATAACCCCTGGTATTTATTCAATACAGTCACTAATTGAACGAAAAATAAAGCATCAACAGGTGTTGGCATTTCCCAAGAGCACAGCTGTAATGACTTTATGAACTACTTTACTTCCAAGATCGATACTATCAGAGATAAAATTGTAACCATGCAGCCGTCAGCTACAGTATCGCATCAGATAGTGCACTATAGATCCCCTGAGGAACAATTCCACTCATTCTCTATTATAGGAGAGGAAGAATTGTATAAACTTGTTAAATCATCTAAACCAACAACATGTATGGTAGACCCTATTCCATCTAAACTACTAAAAGAGCTGCTTCCAGAAGTCATAGATCCTCTTTTGGCTATTATTAATTCATCATTGTCATTAGGATATGTCCCCAAAACCTTCAAATTGGCTGTTATTAAGCCTCTCATTAAAAAAACACAACTTGACCCCAAAGATCTAGTTAATTACAGACCGATCTCAAATCTCCCTTTTCTGTCAAAGATACTAGAAAAGGTAGTATCCTCACAATTATATTCCTTCTTAGAGAAAAATGGTATCTGTGAGGAATTCCAGTCAGGATTTAGACCGTATCATAGTACTGAGACTGCTCTCATTAGAGTTACAAATGACCTGCTTCTATCATCTGATTATGGTTGTATCTCTTTATTAGTTCTACTGGATCTTCGCGCTGCATTCGACAATATCGACCACAACATTCTTTTGAATAGACTAGAAAACTTTGTTGGTATTAGTGGAAGTGCCTTAGCATGGTTCAAATCGTACTTATCTGACCGCCATCAGTTTGTAGCAGTAAATGAAGAGGTATCATATCGATCACAAGTGCAGTATGGAGTATCTCAAGGCTCAGTACTAGGGCCGTTACTTTTCACGCTTTACATGTTACCCTTGGGAGATATTATCAGGAGACATGGTGTTAGCTTTCACTGTTATGCTGATGATACTCAGCTCTATATTTCTTCACGGCCCGGTGAAACACACCAAATTGAGAAACTAACGGAATGTATAGTCGATATAAAAAACTGGATGACGAGTAACTTCTTACTGCTAAATTCTGAAAAAACAGAGGTGTTAATTATCGGACCTAAAAACCCCACATGTAATAACCTAGAACACTATCTAACACTTGACGGCTGCTCTGTCAATTCTTCTTCATCAGTTAGGAACCTAGGTGTGCTGTTTGATAGCAATCTTTCATTTGAAAGCCATGTTTCTAGTATCTGTAAAACTGCATTTTTCCATCTCAAAAACATATCTAAATTGCGACCTATGCTCTCAACGTAAAATGCAGAAATGCTAATTCATGCGTTTATGACCTCAAGGTTAGACTATTGTAATGCTTTACTGGGTGGTTGTTCTGCACGCTTGATCAATAAACTACAGTTGGTCCAAAATGCAGCAGCTAGAGTCCTTACTAGAACCAGGAAGTATGACCATATTAGCCCGGTTCTGTCAACACTGCACTGGCTCCCTATCAAACATCGGATAGATTTTAAAATCTTGTTAATTACTTATAAAGCCCTGAATGGCTTAGCTCCTCAGTACTTGAGCGAGCTCTTATCACATTATAGTTCTCCACGTCTGCTGCGTTCTCAAAACTCTGGCCATTTGATAATACCTAGAATATCAAAATCGACTGCGGGTGGCAGATCCTTTTCCTATTTAGCGCCCAAACTCTGGAACAATCTACCTAACACTGTTCGGGAGGCAGACACACTCTGTCAGTTTAAATCTAGATTAAAGACACATTTCTTTAACCTGGCTTACACATAACACACCAATACACTTCTATTATTCAAATCTGTTAAAGGATTGTTAGGCTGCATTAATTAGATCAACCAGAACCGGGAACACTCCTCATAACACACGATGTACTCGTTACATCGTAAGAAGAATGGCATCTACGCTAATATTTGTCTGTTTCTTTATTATTCTGTTTCTCAGTCCGTGTCCGGATCAGATGGTGGATCGGCGCCGGGAGATGATGTCTGCGACCCTGACCGTCGGCGGAGGCTGGACACCTGGATGAGCCCCGGGGACATATCCCCAGTGAAGACCTCGACTTAAATACAATAAAACTTAAAATTAAACAAAATAACTATAATATAATAAAATACCTAACTACATAATACTATTATTGTTAGAAATTGCAACAATATAAAAATAGAAATATAATACATTTATACATTTAAAATGTAAAATTTAATTAAAACAATAAGTAAAAAAATAAATAATAATATCCTGGCCAGAGGAGAACTGGCCCCCCGACTGAGCATGGTTTCTCCCAAGGTTTTTTTTCTCCATTCTGTCACAGAGGGAGTTTTGGTTCCTTGCCGCTGTCGCCTCTGGCTTGCTCAGTTGGGGACACTTAATTTCTAACGATTATCGTCAATTTGATTTCATAGATACTATTTAAACTAAACTGAGCTAGACAATGACATCTCTGAATTCAATAATGAAATGCCTTTAACTGAAAATTGAGTGTTTAATCTTATTATTATACATTACTGACACTCTATCCTCCAATTTGATACTGTTAAGTGCTTTGACACAATCTGTATTGTTAAAAGCGCTATATAAATAAAGGTGACTTGACTTGACTTATGAAATTGAAAACTGAGTCAAAGGCAGAGAATTAGTGTGGTTTTGCAGATTTGGTGTGTGGTTCTGGTGTTTAAGTGTCAGGTTTCAGAAATTGTGTGACAAGTAAAGATTTTGTGTGTAAGCAGTTGACAAAAACTGTAAGTCTATGTCTTAGCCTGATGTGTATTTCTTCAGAAATGTAGCTATGCATTGCGCTCTCACAGACCACTGCAGATGTGATTGGTCTGCTTTGTAATCAAAGTCCCTTCCCAAGGATGACATAGTTGCTTCACATCCATTGGTAATTCACAATAATCATGGACAACAGCTAGGGTTTGCGATGTGTGTTTGCATCAGCTGAAGGAAAAGAGGTTTACAACTGAAAATCTGTGGAAAGACTGCCAAGTGAGACACCCATGTGAAAATCTGACCTACATCTCAGGATGACCGATCCATATTTTCATTGTTTTATAGTTGGAAGTAAGGCTGTAGGCTAGTCCTGCATTACAATATCCTTTTTTCCTACCTGACAAGAGATATTTCTTACCTGACAAGATATGCTACCTATGTTTTTACACATTTACTATGGTGGTAGTACATCTTGACAGGTTTTTCTGTGCCTTACTTCATATGCTTACCCAATTTTAATATCGCAACTTTACCAACTGGTACTATAGGTCATTCTGAGCAGTTAGATTAGATTTTCAGAAGACTGGCACTTAGTGTTTTGATAGCCCTTGGCTGAAATATCATTTGTTAAGGCTTGAAAGTGCAAGATTTTCACTAGCATTTGCAACTAAAAACTGCAAACTGTAAAATATATTTGGAGCATGTGTGCAAAAAAAAAAAAAAAAAGGTAAAATTAAAGTTAAATTTCTTAAATGTTATAACAAAAATATTAACTTTTTAAGAGGTCTCAAACCTGGGATGATAAAACAGGAACCATGATAAAGCCTAAACTTCAAAAGTAAATATGAATAAAGAAATTTAAATAAATTAAATCATTTTGCTTGTAGATGTTTCCTTGTATCTCTTTATTAAGGAAAAACACATTAATTGATACATTTTCATTGCACTTTTAAAGTTTTCTCTTTTTAATGTTCTCCTAATTTTTTAAACTTCGGAGCACATGTGCTCTTTGGGGAAAAAAGAAAAAACACAGGAGTCAAACCTGGTGTCACTAAATATTTGCTTACACTTATAGAAATATTTTTTTTTTTATTGGCATCTGTTTTATGAAGAAACTTTAACATCCATAGAACCTTTCCTTTTCACAAAATAGATTTTATAATGGAAAAAGGTTCTTTAGATTAGTTAAATGTTCTTCACATTTAGAAAAATGGTTCTTTTAAGAACTGATGACTAAAAAGTTCTTTGGGGAACCCAAAATGTTTTTTTAATACAATTCTCTGCAAAAACCCTCTTTCAGAACTTTATTTTATGTACAGTTAGATAGTTCTGCTACTGAAAAGTTTTTAAAACTCTTTTAACGTTTTTTTTTTTTTTTTTCTAACGCCCCATTCTCAGGCCTTTATCCTCCCACCATTCTGTCTCTAAAAGCATGCATATGCTCACATACTTAAATAGCCTTTTACTTTCAAAATAGTCCTCTGTCTTTGGATGGCACATCACTGTCAGGTTTATGGACTGTCTTGTGTGTGTTTTTGCTCCCCATGTGCTCCATGACCCATTCTCCCGTTCATTATGTTATTTGGTTCAGGTGTGTCTAGCCATTAGTCCCTTAATTGTCTGTATATTTAAGGTAGTGTCCATTCAGTTAGTGTTTGTCGGTTTTTAATGTCATTCTGTGTTTCCTACGTTCCCTGTGTTCCCTGTTGGATATTAAAGACTCTCGTTTTGACGAATTCCTACGTTTCCTCGTTCAGTGTTCCTGAGAAATGTGACAGAAGAACCGACTGCAAAAACAGTTACCTCCATTTGTACCCTCCGTTTTGTTTTCCCGTTTTCACTCAGTTTTTTGTTTCCATTGTGTGTTTCCTGATGGATCCCCTCGTCCAGCCCGAATTCCTCCTCCTCCTCCTGCTGGAGCAAGGGGACCGATTTCTCGAGGACCATACCAGACTGTTCCTCTTGTTAGCTAAACCACCAGCTACCCGGACGACAAGCTCTCCTCATTCTCAGCGCTGTCGTCCGAAGATGGTCTTCGAGAGGATTTCGCCGCCTTCGTGGAGTGGACTCTGACGAGAAACGGATCGCCACTCACCATCTGCCCCGTGGATGATCTCGCCAGATCCACTCCTGACCCAGAGCCCAGCCCACCATCTCCCCGTGGTGCAGAGCATCAGCCCGAGCCCACCGATGACGGAGAGCCAATTCCCGCTGCGATCAACGAGCCAGTGCAAAGCCGAGCAAATGAGCGGAGGATCGCCCCGGAAGTTGAGCCCAACCCGTCAGACCAGGTGCGAGAGCCGGCAACAGTGCCCACCACGAGGGAGCAAGCTGTGGACAGTGTGAGCACGGAGTGGAGCTCTGCCCCCTGCACCGCGGTTGAGGGTGAGCTGACAGTACATCTGGGACTGCTGGACTTCGAGGGGGACTTAATAGATTGGGAGACTGATCTGGAGATCAACCTGCCCCCTCTCCTCTCTCCGTCGTCTCCGCTGGTCCCATCCAGCCCTCCTTCATTTCCTGTCCCCGAGTCCAGCCAGGAGTGGGCTTTGAGCCTGGAGGGCAGCTCTGAGAGCCTGGAGGCTCACGAATGCACACCCACCCGCCCGCTCCTGCCTCCTCCACCGCTGTTGTCTGGCAGCCCCTCTGCTCGCCCTCAGCCCACCATCTCTACGGTGTGAGCTCCGCAAGACTGCCATCCTCCAGCGTCACTGTGGTCGGAGTATCCCTCACCTCTGCCTCCAGCCTCCTAGGCCCGTTGACCCAGTGGCTCCACCTCGGCTCCTAGCTCCCTCGCCTCCACCGTCTCCCATTGATCCACCAGCTCCACTGGGCTCCCTCATCCCTCCGGCTCCGCCTTGGTCGGGCGTCGACCCGCCATCGCCTCAGGACTCCGCTCCTCCGGCTGTGCCTCATCGCTCCATCCCACCGGCTCCGTTGGGCTCCTTCCTCCCGACAGCTTCACCTTGGTCCTCAGTCTCTCCGGCTCCGCCGCGGATCTCCGCCTCCACCTCGATCACCAGAGCCCTTGGCTCCACCCTGGCCCCCTGGATCCTCGGCATCCCCCTGGCTCGTTGGCTCTCCGTCTCCGCCTCAGGCTCCTCCACCACCTGCTCCGCCACCGTTGGTCGATCCCTGTGGAGTCGGTGGCCATTCCTCCTCCTCCTGCTGTGCTCCTCCTGCTCTGGGTCCCTTCTGTCTCTTCCCTGGCTCCTCCCTCCTTCGTCGCCTCCCTGGTCTTTATCTGCCGGCCCCCTCCCGGGTGTCCGTCCTCCTCCAGAGCCTCCCTTCAAGCTCCCACTCATCCCTCCCTCGGTTGTTTCTATGGCGCGAGGACGCGCCTTCCAGGAGGGGGGGCGAAATGACAGGTTTATGGACTGTCTTGTGTGTGTTTTTGCTCCTCATGTGCTCCGTGACCCAGTTTCTGTCTCCCGTTCATTATGTCATTTGGTTCAGGTGTGTCTAGCCTTTAGTCCCTTAATTGTCTGAGTATTTAAGGTTGTGTCCATTCAGTTAGTGTTTGTCAGTTCTTAAACTTCATTCTGTGTTTCCTACGTTTCCTGTGTTCCCTGTTGGATATTAAAAACTCTCGTTTTGACAAATTCCTACGTCTCCTCGTCTCCTCGTTCAGTGTTCCTTAGAAATGTGACAATCACTGGGCTCCTGGTGATAATTAAGGATTCAAAGTCTATACAGTTCCTGGAACCTGGAGGATCCCCCTATAGTCCTTTTACCACTTCAACCCTCAAATCACATCTCCACCATAATTCACCAACCCCTTAAGCCCATTCCCACCATCACCATCACCAGCCCATGGTCTAAGCCCCAGAAAAACAATCTCATAGACTAAGAGACCATCTGATGCATATTGTTTAGAGTTTTAATTGAGAATCATATTATATTGCATATCCTGCTTCATTTCAGTGAAATAATCCATACTTAAAGTTAACAAACATTTTCCAATCAATTTTTCAGTGGTGTGTGTGTACACCCATTTGCAAAAACTGCTTCATTTAAATTCTGCATTTTGTTTGTTGGTGGCAGTCTATTTTCATAATATCATCAATTTTAGATTTACCTGCCCCTAAACTAACTTCCACTAATCGTTCACTTTTGTTTCATTTTATGGCAGCCTATAGATTCTGCTAAAGATATTCTTTCTGAGAGACTGATGACATTTGGATGAACCTATTTCTTAATTGCCATCTTACTGTCTGTACAGAAGCTCAGCAGTGCCTCTAGAGGTACAGTTAGTGAAATCAGACAAATTTTTGAATGCCTTTCTGAAGAACCCTTAGGATAGTTGTCCCCAGTATAGAAACACTTGAGGGCCCCTTGCCACCTACACATCTTATAATAAGTAAGAAAGTTAAATACCTTTGACAAGTTATCTTACTTTGAGAGATTTTGATTTCTTTTGTCTTTCAATGATATTATGCCTAAAGAAATTTCATAATATGGAAGTGTTCATTCTGTTTATTAATTATGAAAGGTTGCATTTAGCTTAACAAAGCTCAATTTAGGATTGCTCAGTTAACCAACTATCCAGTTATCATAAACATAGGCAACCCTACCCTAGCATTGCTGGGTGATATATTTATACAAAAAATATGTCATGGTTTCCACTTACATACTTACTAACTAAATAAATAAATAAACAAGCAGCACAACTTTTAACTCTGACAATAATAAGAAATGTTCTCAAGCAGCAATCAATCAGCATATTAGAATTATTTCTTAAGTCATAACACTGCTATAACATGAATGTTACAAAATAAAATATATTAAATGTATATGAAAATATATTAAAACAGAAAACAGTTTTAAATTGTAACAATATTTCCAATATTACTGTGTTTATGATCAAATAAATACAGCCTTAGTGAGCATAAGAGACTCATTACAAAAAGAATCTTTTGAATGTCAGTTTATACATATATACACCCATACATACACACATGCATCTACTCATCTATTCAAGCTCACCCCCTCCTAACTGACTGAAGCTGGCTAGAGAGTAAGAATAAAAGAAAACTGAAGCCATTCACCTGAGACTAGCGCTGGCAAGTAGCATATTACAAGCTAATGCATAATTAGACAGGTGCAGTGTAAGGGCACTCTACTTGTGCCATCTTTATTTATCTTTATCTAGTGGCGAGGAGAGTAACACGGCATCCAGACTGTGTTACAATAACCAGAGATTGGCTATCTAAAACAGGAGGATGGAAAGATTTGCTTGTTTGACAGACATCAGGAGACTATATGCAAGGTGCCCTGTGCATGACTGGACAATCTGGTAAGAGTAGACAGAGAGGAACAGGGCAAATAAAAGAGGTAGTACAAAGCATGTCACAACTGTGCAGAAGAAAAAAAACAATGAACTAACGAATTATTAAAACTGCACAGGAGCTTACAGATTCATTGGGCATGATCTGTGTGCCAGAAGCAGCACCAGAATTTTACATCTTCAGGCAGATCCATTTTTATAACTGTTTTTAACTACTGTACGTACTACTATGTACACATTTCACTTTTGTGTTTACATCGTACTTATATTTAAAAAAAAAAAAAAAAACATTTGTGATTCATTATTGTAGTTACATAAGTTTTTTTGCAATACAACATAAACACAATGAATACATTGCACCATTTGTTTTTTTACTAGGGCTTTCAAGTGCTTAAAATATGTATTCAAATTAGTGCTGTCAAACGATTAATCGCGATCAATCGCATCCAAAATAAAAGTTTTTGTTAGCATTATATGTGTGTTTTGTGTATATTATGTATATATAAATACACACGCATACAGTACATATATTTGAAAATATTTACATGTATTTACATGTCTATATTTATATTCATATAATTTATATTATAAATATATTTAATATATAAACATAACATATTTTTCTGAAATATATAAATGCATGTGTGTGTTTATACATAATAAATATACACAGTACACACACATATATTATTTAAACAAAAACTTTTATTTTGGATGCGATTCATCGCGATTAATCGTTTGACAGCACTAATTCAAATTAAGTACACAATGTGGGCTTTAATTAATCTAATTAATCACAAATTAATCACACATAAAATGTGGCTGAGAAATTACCCCCATAAGATAATTTAAAGCCATTATTTTGTTAAGAAAAGCATCAAACAAATTTTACAAAAAAATTAATTTTTAATTTTTGGGTGAAATATCGCTTTAATTATCCCTATATCTGTTAGGAGTCTGTATGGTTTTGTCCTAGTTTTCTTTGTGTTTTCAGTTGTGACCTAATTTTCCTTAGCTTCCTGATTGTCATTCTGTTCACCTGTGTATGATTAATTAACTCATCAGTTCCTTTGTTTGCTCCTCTACTTAAAACCTCAGTTCTCCTGTAGTTTTTGTCCGTTCTTCGTTGTGTTTGGTTGTGTTTCCCTTCACTATTTTTGCCTGTGTTTGAAGTTTGTTCATTAAATGAAGAGTGTTATGATCTGCATCTGTCTCCTTCTGCCTTCCTACGACACACCGTGACAGAAGAACGGACCTAAACAAGATGGACTGGGCTGAGGACTTGCTGCTTAATATCCAGCAGGATGGACGGCCTTTGGAGCGATATGTGGAGGAGTTCCTGAGTGTTTTCCATCTAGTTAGCTGGAGTGATCATATGCTTAATGCGTGCTTCCGGATGGGACTCGACGATAATTTGTTTCGTTTCCTGACGATTGCTATAGACCTGTAGTGGACTTTATTATTTAAGTTCTCGATTTAAATTGCTCTGATTTCTTTGTTGAAGTAGATAATAATGATAATCAGTCAGTCTCTATCCGGAGACATGTTGGCACTCCAGCTCACCAAAAACCAGCACCCTCCACATACTGCTCCAATGGTCCCGCTCCCTCCGTTCCTCCCGAGTTGCCCCAAGATTTTCCAAGATCCATTCCAGTCCTCAGCCCAGAAAAAGAGGCGCCGGCCCCTTCGCTCTTCAGCCCGTCGGCCGCCATTCCAAAATCCCATCCAGTCATGACCGCCGCACCTGTGCCTCTGGGAGTACTAGTGGAGTATGATGGGATGTCTTGGAGCTCAGAACCAGCGGCCGTTCCTCTCTCAAGCCCGCCAGCCGCTCCACTGCCAGAAACAGCGGCCCTCCACTCTCAAGCCCCCCGGCTGCTCCATTCCCAAGCCAAAGGATGACAGCAGCTGTCTCCGTCACATCTACCCAAAAGAGGAGAATGAGGAGAAAAAGATTGTTGGCTCCAGTCTTGCGAATGTCGTGCCGCAAGTGTGGCTCCTGCAAGGAGCACCTGCACGATGCAGACGGGCACAGTGAATGCAACGCCTGTCTAGGCAATGCAGAAATCAAGTTGTCACCCTTAGCACTCCCCATCATGGACGGTAAGAATTGTCCCAATCCACTCTGCCCAGTATGGGCCCTTAGAGTGTATGTTGAGCATTCTGGCCTGTTCAGACAATCGGAGATCTCAGTGCGGTGCTCTGGGGCTGGGCTTGCAGAGCGGCTTCATTCTGCACTTGCTTATAGCACGGCACTATTGGACGAATTCCCCAGAAGCGTCAGCGACGCAATGGGAGAGATTGTTCGATAGAGAATCCGGTTACTGAAATAAGGGAACAAGCATTGCGTAAGTTGCCGTGCTATAAGGCTGCACGCGAACACTGTTGCCAACTAATTTTCAGGGGAAGTTGCTAAAGGAAGGTCGATTTGTTGCTAAATGACGTTGTGACGTCACTGCGAGATGACGTCATTACATGATCACGATGCAAAATTGTGTCATTGCATCAAATCTCAACAAAAAATATACTGTATATATGTCAATTTAGATTTGTTCACAAAATAATGTAAAGGCATGAATTGAAAACTTACATATATTTGAATGATTACAATTTAAGTTTTTTTTTTTTTATTAGCTAGTAAACAAGTAAAACTACACATTCTGAACAATTAGATTTTTAAGCAGTGTATTAGTAGTTACTATGCTACAAAAATAATAAAAAAAGGACATAATCTACTATATTACTATGAATGAATTTTCTGTATTGATTTTTCCACAAGCTTTTCACCTGCATTTTTTAATTATGCATTGTATTTTGTGTTTTTCGGGTTACAGGGTTACAACAGATAATGGATAACGGATAATGTCCAGGAAAACTATTAGTACCTTTTCCATTTTTCTTGATATTTTTCTTACAGTGTACTAACTGATCAACAATTGCAGATACAAGCTATAACAAAGTGTATCATACATTAACAATTATTAAATTACTAAATGATTTATTATTATTATTATTATTATTATTAAATTAAACAATTGCAAATAGAAGCTTAATTCACATGATGTATGTACTACTAGACATCTTTGGTTTTCTCTTTTTGTGTAATTTAAATGGTGAATGTGTGCTTTTTTATCATTTGAGTCACTTATCAGAAGTTGCTAAAAGTTGCCAAATAAATTTTAAAAATAGCTACATTTGTTGCTAGGTGCTTTTGGAAGAAAATGTTGCTAGGGTAGTCTGAAAAGTTGCTAAATTTAGCAACAAAATTGCTAAGTTGCCAACACTGCACGCGAATTGATGACTCTTGCTTCCGTCGAAAGATTCTGATGAAATGGCACTCTGAGTCAACTTATATAGCGGTCAGCTCCTCCCCTTCTGGTGGACTAGAGCACCATTGGTTTGTGCAGGTACACAAACATGAATAAATCAGGCATCAGTATCAGAGTAAACAGGAGATTCTCCATAAGTGTCAGCAATGCAACGCTCATTCCCTTATTTCAGTGAACCGAGGTTATGTTAGTAACCGGAGTGTTTTACATATTTAAGTGGACTGGTCGCAGCAAAATTACACTACAGTAGCAGGGCAGTGTTCTCATAGGGTGGGACATGGGACATTCCCACAAACAGCTGTGAGATGCTCTCAGCTCCAACATCTTTAGAGTAGCTTTCTGTGCACCACCGACCAGTCGTTTCCACTTCTGCTGCCATCTGTCTGCTAGATCTACGTTACATGTTCATCAACATGTCCATTATGACTTTTTGATCTCAGTCAAATTGTTTCTTGACCATCACATAATCTATAATCTTAATAATTCCCTATTTGTGTAATTTTAAAGTGCTGTGTTGCATTATTTATACACAGTGATGGGAATAACGGAGTTATAAATAAACGTCGTTACTAACGGCATTATTTTTTTCAGTAACGAGTAATCAAATAAATTACTGTTTCCCCCATTACAACGCCGTTACCGTTACTGACAATAAAATGCGTCGTTACTATAATTTATTATAATATTATTAGAATTTTATTTTTCAGTTCATCTGAATGGATGCGCAGTGTAGCTGTATTTGACGTACCGTAAACTCTAGTGTGAAGGCACACGGCTCGCAGTCGCTTTGTCTCACACGCGCAAAGAAAGATACAGAGCAAGAGAGTCTTAAATAACATGCAGAACATGTAAACGATATTCTTTGTTGTATTTCCTGTCAAAATAACAGAGTTCCTTTGGAATTCTTCAGCTTTTAAGAACTGCCGGTTTCTCTGGTAGTGGGCGGAGCTAATGCGCAAACGACAATCTCATTGGCTGGTGCTCAGCTATTATCGTGCCTGTTTTGATTTCAGCAAATCAGTTCGAGCGAACGCAGACAACGTGATTAATATTCATGAACCCAGCACCTCATTAATCCTTAGTGCGTTTTATATTGTTATTAGTAGTAGAATTCGTAGTAGTTTTATCTTATCAATTTTTCCCCCTTTTTTTTATAGAAACACTAAATGACAAACAACATCTTAAGCACCACCACCAGTCCCAAGTTCAGTCAACATGACAAATATGCATTCATACTTGTTTATTCTAATTACTGAAGTTCTATCATTATATAATGCTAAATTATCATAATATCATATTATAATGCTTGACTGACTGATGCTAAGTGTCAGAGGATAAATAGTGCAGATTAATGTACAATGTTTTATAATAATAATTTATTCTATTTAGAGTCCATTTCATTAATTTAACATTTAATATTGGGGGCATCCAAGTTATTTGACATTTGAACATTTTTTTTAAAAGTAACGCAATAGTTACTTTCCCTGGTAATTAGTTACTTTTATAATAATGTAACTCAGTTACTAACTCAGTTACTATTTGTGAGAAGTAACTAGTAACTATAATTAATTACTTTTTTAAAGTAATGTGCCCAACACTGTTTATACACTGTACATTGAAAATCAAGATACAGTGAAAACTACAAAATACAAGTTTGTGTTTTATGCATAGTTTGTTTTAACATTTATATAGAACTTTTCTCTCACTCAAAGCATATGCTCTTCAATAAATATTTTATAACCGCAGACAGTGATTAATTTTAATTAGATTGTGATGTAGAAACAACAACAACAACAACAGTATATATTAAGAGAGGAAGCGTTTTCATTTATAACAAATATATTATAAATTATTTAAATTTACACAATACTGGACTGACCTCTCTTCAAAAACAGATGTCACTGAGATCATGGCACATTTCTTAGAATTCTTGCTTTTTTCTACTAAATGCTTTATTTGAGAATTTTGCTCCTGTGCTTTTAATGTGATAAACTGTCAAAGCCAGGGGTTTTCAAACTGAGGTCTTGGGACACAAGGAGGGAGACAAGGTGGTGCTCAAAAACATTTGAAATGACCACAAAGCAATTCCACAGGCAGGCAGGACTGTTTTTGGTATTCCATCAGGTGCTTGATCACAGCCTGAGGCAGATATGCTGTGTCTGAATCCGATGATTGTGTCACACCCTGTGAGAATTATTGTGCTCATGCATGTTAGCTTGCCAAGTTAATAAGTGTGGTCCTGAGCTTTCATTTCACAACACAGATCAACATAGATCAATTATGTCCAAAAAAAAAAAATCTATTTAAATTTTCTTTATAATCAGAGCTATTTTTTTTTTTTTTTTTTTTTTTTTTTTTGTGGGGGCAAAACATATTGCAATGCAATACAACGTTGACTGATAAATTTACAAAAACATGAAAAACCTCAAAAGCCTGATGTTTGATACTCGCATTTTAACTTGATTTTTTTTAAAAACAATGTATAGATAATCCTACACTTTTACATTACTATCCTACACTACACTACAATTATAGTAAACCTATACTGTAATAAGTGGTAACCTGCTGTTGTTGCTTTTGCATTTTACATAATTTAACATAATTAGTTTTGTTGGTATAAAGGAATGTATTTAGGTTAAATCATTTGTGTTAAATAACATTTAAAATAAATAAATAAAGTTAATGTAGATGTTACTGTAATCAGTAAAGATTTTAAAGTAAGAAAATGTGCACAACCTGAAGGGGAATGTTTTTTAGAATTATACTAAAAGGCCTTTAACTTGCTAAAAAAGAAGCTTTCCCCTGCGGCCAACTGGCGATTAAGAAGAGCAAATTTCTGAGTGAATTTCCTACGACATTGTTGCGAATGTCGTGCCGCAAGTGTGGCTCCTGCAAGGAACACCTGCACGATGCAGACGGGCACAGTGAATGCAACGCCTGTCTAGGCAATGCAGAAATCAAGTTGTCACCCTTAGCACTCCCCATCATGGACGGTAAGAATTGTCCCAATCCACTCTGCCCAGTATGGGCCCTTAGAGTGTATGTTGTGCATTCTGGCCTGTTCAGACAATCGGAGATCTCAGTGCGGCGCTCTGGGGCTGGGCTTGCAGAGCGGCTTCATTCTGCACTTGCTTATAGCACGGCACTATTGGATGAATTCCCCAGAAGCGTCAGCGACGCAATGGGAGAGATTGTTCGATAGAGAATCCGGTTACTGAAATAAGGGAACAAGCATTGCGTAAGTTGCCGTGCTATAAGGCTGCACGCGAACACTGTTGCCAACTAATTTTCAGGGGAAGTTGCTAAAGGAAGGTCGATTTGTTGCTAAAAGTTGCTAAATGACGTTGTGACGTCACTGTGCGATGACGTCATTACATGATCACGATGCAAAATTGTGTCATTGCATCAAATCTCAGCAAAAAATATACTGTATATGTCAATTTAGATTTGTTCACAAAATAATGTAAAGGCATGAATTGAAAACTTACATATATTTGAATGATTACAATTTAAGTTTTTTTATTAGCTAGTAAACAAGTAAAACTACACATTCTGAACAATTAGATTTTTAAGCAGTGCATTAGTAGTTACTATGCTACAAAAATAATAAAAAAAGGACATAATCTACTATATTACTATGAATGAATTTTCTGTATTGATTTTTCCACAAGCTTTTCACCTGCATTTTTAATTATGCATTGTATTTTGTGTTTTTCGGGTTACAGGGTTACATTTATGCATTTAGCAGACGCTTTTATCCAAAGCGACTTACAACGCATTCAGGCTATACATTTTTTATCAGTGTGTGTGTTCCCTGGGAAAGGAACCCATGACCTTTTGCGCTGCTAACGCAATGCTCTACCACTGAGCCACAGGAACACCATGTTACAACAGATAATGGATAACGGATAATGTCCAGGAAAACTACTAGTACCTTTTCCATTTTTCTTGATATTTTTCTTACAGTGTACTAACTGATCAACAATTGCAGATACAAGCTATAACAAAGTGTATCATACATTAACAATTATTAAATTACTAAATGATTTAATTATTATTATTATTATTAATAAATTAAACAATTGCAAATAGAAGCTTAATTCACATGATGTGTGTACTACTAGACATCTTTGGTTTTCTCTTTTTGTATAATTTAAATGGTAAATGTGTGCCTTTTTATCGTTTGAGTCACTTATCAAAAGTTGCTAAAAGTTGCCAAATAAATTTTAAAAATAGCTACATTTGTTGCTAGGTGCTTTTGGAAGAAAATGTTGCTAGGGTAGTCTGAAAAGTTGCTAAATTTAGCAACAAAATTGCTAAGTTGCCAACACTGCACGCGAATTGATGACTCTTGCTTCCGTCGAAAGATTCTGATGAAATGGCACTCTGAGTCAACTTATATAGCGGTCAGCTCCTCCCCTTCTGGTGGACTAGGGCACCATTGGTTTGTGCAGGTACACAAACATGAATAAATCAGGCATCAGTATCAGAGTAAACAGGAGATTCTCCATAAGTGTCAGCAATGCAACGCTCATTCCCTTATTTCAGTGAACCGAGGTTATGTTAGTAACCGGAGTGTTTTACATATTTAAGTGGACTGGTCGCAGCAAAATTACAATACAGTAGCAGGGCAGTGTTCTCATAGGGTGGGACTTGGGACATTCCCACAAACAGCTGTGAGATGCTCTCAGCTCCAACATCTTTAGAGTAGCTTTCTGTGCACCACCGACCAGTCGTTTCCACTTCTGCTGCCATCTGTCTGCTAGATCTACATGTTATATGTTCATCAACATGTCCATTATGACTTTTTGATCTCAGTCAAATTGTTTCTTGACCATCACATAATCTATAATCTTAATAATTCCCTATTTGTGTAATTTTAAAGTGCTGTGTTTGCATTATTTATACACTGTACATTGAAAATCAAGATACAGTGAAAACTACAAAATACAAGTTTGTGTTTTATGCATAGTTTGTTTTAACATTTATATAGAACTTTTCTCTCACTCAAAGCATATGCTCTTCAATAAATATTTTATAACCGCAGACAGTGATTAATTTTAATTAGCTTGTGATGTAAAAACAACAACAACAACAACAACAGTATATATTAAGAGAGGAAGTATTTTCATTTATAACAAATATATTATAAATTATTTAAATTTACACAAAAAAAAAAATACAAATGTTTTAATACTGGACTGACCTCTCTTCAAAAACAGATGTCACTGAGATCATGGCACATTTCTTAGAATTCTTGCTTTTTTCTACTAAATGCTTTATTAGAGAATTTTGCTCCTGTGCTTTTAATGTGATAAACTGTCAAAGCCAGGGGTTTTCAGACTGAGGTCCTGGGACACAAGGAGGGAGACAAGGTGGTGCTCAAAAACATTTGAAATGACCACAAAGCAATTCCACAGGCAGGCAGAACTGTTTTTGGTATTCCATCAGGTGCTTGATCACAGCCTGATGCAGATATGCTGTGTCTGAATCCGATGATTGTGTCACACCCTGTGAGAATTATTGTGCTCATGCATGTTAGCTTGCCAAGTTAATAAATCCTTAAGCTAGTGTGGTCCTGATCTTTCATTTCACAACACAGATCAACATAGATTTTTTTTTTTTTGGACATAATTGATCTATTTAAATTTTCTTTATGATCAGAGCTATATTTTTTTATTTTTTTATTTTTTTTTTTTTTTGTGGGGGCAAAACATATTGCAATGCAATACAACGATGACTGATAGATTTACAAAAACATGAAAAACCTCAAAAGCCTGATGTTTGATACTCGCATTTTAACTAGAATTTTTGTAAAAACAATATATAGATAATCCTACACTTTTACACTACTATCCTACACTACACTGCAATTATAGTAAACCTACACTGTAATAAGTGGTAACCTGCTGTTGTTGCTTTTGCATTTTACATAATTTAACATAATAGTTAGTTTTGTTGGTATAAAGGAATGTATTTAGGTTAATTCATTTGTGTTAAATAACATTCAAAATAAATAAATAAATAAAGTTAATGTACATGTTACTGTAATCAGTAAAGATTTTAAAGTAAGAAAATGTACACAACCTGAAGGGGAATGTTTTTTAGAATTATACTAAAAGGCCTTTATCTTGCTAAAAAAGTATAAACTATCAATCAGAGGACAGAAGACATGTAGATTGTGTACAACAGGGTTTTGATTTGATTTTCTGTTCAGAAAAGTTTTGATTGTTTTTAATTTAGAGGCCTTAAAAATTTGTACAGTATATCAAATGTGATAGGCTTTATAGGGTTAAGGGGAGGGCTGTGTCTGAACACTCAGTTCACAGACCATTAAGCAGTGTGCATGTGACTAAATCACTTTCCGTCTTTCTCTAATTCAACTCTCACTGCAGATGGCCTAGCGCTGCTTCACAGCTGCTCACAGAGACCCCATTGTTCCCAAGCAACATCATGTTTATTTGTTGGTCAGATCGAGTTCAGAACGAGGCTGTACATGGTGGCAGTTTCAAAAAATAATCGGTGTGGCGAGACTGAGGCCTGTGCCAGATCACCCACCAAGAAAGTAAAATGTCATCAGAATGCAGACTGACCGAAGGCATCACGCATGTGCACTTCCTCAAGTGCTTCACTAGCAACTCTCCCCAGCTGTGACATAAACAGAAGCAGTAAGGGTCAGTAAAAAAATAAAAATAAAAAAAATATCAGTTACACACTTTCAAGAAAGAATCTGGCACTATAATATAATGAATTGTAAAATCTTAAATGTTGCTTGCAAAAACTGCTTAATCAAAATAATATTTTTCTAAATATACTGTGTGTGTGTGTGTGTATTATATATATATATATATATATATATATATATATATATATACAGGTGCATCTCAGTAAATTAGAATGTCGTGGAAAAGTTCATTTATTTCAGTAATTCAGCTCAAATTGTGAAACTCGTGTATTAAATAAATTCAGTGCACACAGACTGAAGTAGTTTAAGTCTTTGGTTCTTTTAATTGTGATGATTTTGGCTCACATTTAACAAAAACCCACCAATTCACTATCTCAACAAATTAGAATACTTCATAAGACCAATAAAAAAAAAAAAAACATTTTTAGTGAATTGTTGGTCTTCTGGAAAATATGTTCATTTACTGTATATGTACTCAATACTTGGTAGGGGCTCCTTTTGCTTTAATTACTGCCTCAATTCGGCGTGGCATGGAGGTGATCAGTTTGTGGCACTGCTGAGGTGGTATGGAAGCCCAGGTTTCTTTGACAGTGGCCTTCAGCTCATCTGCCACGTTGTCTGTGGTTCAGGAGTGGCTTAACAAGTGGAATGCGACTTGACACATCTGTGTGTGGTGGGTCTTGATGCCTTGACCCCAGCCTCAGTCCATTCCTTGTGAAGTTCACCCAAATTCTTGAATCGATTTTGCTTGACAATCCTCATAAGGCTGCCGTTCTCTCGGTTGGTTGTGCATCTTTTTCTTCCACACTTTTTCCTTCCACTCAACTTTCTGTTAACATGCTTGGATACAGCAATCTGTGAACAGCCAGCTTCTTTGGCAATGAATGTTTGTGGCTTACCCTCCTTGTGAAGGGTGTCAATGATTGTCTTCTGGACAACTGTCAGATTAGCAGTCTTCCCCGTGATTGTGTAGCCTAGTGAACCAAACTGAGAGACCATTTTGAAGGCTCAGGAAACCTTTGCAGGTGTTTTGAGTTGATTGGCTGATTGGCATGTCACTATATTCTAATTTGTTGAGATAGTGAATTGGTGGGTTTTTGTTAAATGTGAGCCAAAATCATCACAATTAAAAGAACCAAAGACTTAAACTACTTCAGTCTGTGTGCATTGAATTTATTTAATACACGAGTTTCAGAATTTGAGCTGAATTACTGAAATGAACTTTCCACGACATTCTAATTTACTGAGATGCACCTGTATATACACACACAGCAGTTTAAAAGAGAGTGATATTTCTTTTTTTCATTTTGACGTGTGAGAACTTTGAGAACAAAAGTCATTCAGACAGCTCAGACTTATTTACCACCAAATGCAGGAAATACCATTACATTGACATGACAGAGAAACTTTTAGGCAGTGATGTGTACATCTTTGAACAAGGAAGGAGAACTTAAGTGGGAAAATCACAATGAAATAAATGCTGGATGTCTTACAAATTTAAACTAGGAGTTACCTGAAATGTCAGAAATACTCATGAACGAAACAATCTTCTTCTGGTTGGTTCTATTAAAAAAAGGCTTAGCTCACACCATGCTCCCCCAATATAATACAAAACAGTGCTACTGAGTAAGACAGCCACCCACCTAACTTTTTTCTCTTGACCGTGCACAAAATCTCATCTCAACAGATTTGATGAATGACTTTGTTCTTAATTTTGTCATTTCATCTGAATACAATATTTGTTTTAGTTCATCAAAAAAGTTTTGAGGACAATGTATCTGATTTGTTGTCTCTAAAAAATTGGGATCTGTGACATTGTATGATGTTGAAAATCAAAGTTGTTGGTGTCTATTTGTCAGTGAGAGATTTTTGGATACATTTAATGTTTAGATTTGTGGAGTAAGGAAAATGCACAGAAGGCCCTGAGTGGCATGTTGTTACTAGTGTTATGTTTTTTTATTATTTTATTTTGTTTTATTTTATATTATTTAATTTAATTTAATTTAATTTTAAAACTAAATGCTTTAATAATTATTTTAATCCATGGGTGTTACTGTTCAGTAATTCCATAGGTTTCATTACATTACAAAAATCAAAACATATGCTTACTGAGTGAAATCATTCAAACTGAATTCACATTGTTGATATTATGACATATCTTCACTTAAAGTGAAGTTAAACATGTCTGCATAATGCATGCACAAGTCGAATAAATAATAGAATAAATTTACTAAAGTTATTAAATTGTCACTAGGTTACACACAAGCAGTAAGTGATATTAAAAGTCACTTATACATTCTGTAAAAGTTTAGTGCACCCCTTTAATTTGACATTTTGTGCAATGACAATTAAATTAACAAATATTTCTCTCAATAACACATTGGCTAATGGATCATCATCCTGTGCATGATAAACTTATAAAGAACTTACAATTAAAAAGTAAATGCACATCATTCTTAAAGCATCTTCCCTATGATTTTAAACATCTGCAGTTATGTAAAGCTTCTATTTTAGGAAGGAACTACATGATCACATTGGATAGCGTCCCCTCTTTCTAATGGTCTAATAATTGATCCTGTCAGTTTGTAATAAATTTTTATATTTATTAAACAGCATACAACCAAACGAAGCACAACATTGTAAAAAAATAAAATAAAATAAAATAAAAAATAAAACAAAGCTAGAACAACTTGCTGCAGTCTTGACGTTTTAAGGCCTTGTTTTTATAGTGTACAGCAATGTGGGGGAAATAGCAGTAAAACTAAGCAGGACAAAATAATGGTCAGAACAGATACATCCCTGGAATTCCCCGTCCTTTATACCGTTCAGATGTAGTAATGTTGTAGTAATGTTGTATGCAGCTCAAACACTTGAGAAAAAAAAAATAACTTGAGATAAAAAGTAGCTTAGCCTGTGTATGTAAGTGTAACCTAATTGTATGTTTTATTATGATAAAGTAGGTGTCCTATACTGGACGGACTTAATAATGACTCAAAGAAGAAATACTATATTGAAATAGCAGTGTAATCAATACTCTGTACAGAACAACTCATTTTTAAGTCTAGTACAGTATGTGGGATACTGAGCGAGCCATCATAATAAGCTATAGCATCGCGTTTCTATTTATTTAAAAAAAAAATAGGTACATACTCTGAAAAATAATGAAAAATCTTCCCAAAGAGTCTATCCAAAATGGCACCAACTGCATCTGTGTAGCCTATATTAGCCTATAATTCCGATTGTGGACACCGACAAAGAAAACTCGTTCTCGCGACTGAGATTTTAATATCTTTATTACCAGTTTTTAAAACTCTGACAGACTCTCTCCTTACTGCCGTACTGTGTCATTGTAGCTCAAGTCTTCCTGGATCAGCTGTTTGAGTGCGCATGCGCAGTGCATACACTACTGCAGCACGGTTTGCCGTGACGTTCATAACAGAGGCAAGTCCGAACATATATCTCCCTACGTATAATAATTATAAGACACAGCAGCCTGATAAAGAAGTCGGTTTAACGCATTTACCCAGCTCAGAGGATCCTTTTTCGTCTGGAGACAGAGAAAATTAAAATGCAGTGTGAACTCTGATTATTTTCGCAGTAACCAGTAGATGATTCCTTATTGCTTCTACCTGTCAAAGCGAAATCCTTCAGTGGACTGACTGATGGTGAAGATGATGCATGCCGAGGATGAACTGACCAAAGCAGCCGCGACTGGAAACACTTACCATGTTCAGTTTTTACTATCTAACGGAGTGAATGTGAACGGCGTTAACAAATTCGGAAGAACACCTATACAGGTAGGTTTAAGACACGTCTTAACAATAAATGAACAAGAAAAAAAAAAAAAAATGCAAAGATAAGCCGGACTGGAGATGTATAAATATTAAATATAAAAATACAAAGGCACTTAAAGGAAATATTATACGAAAGTTCAAGTTATTTTACATTATGGTAATAGGCCTATAACTTAATAGACTATAGCCTAACTTTAGAATTTTGTTTAATTCTTTCTTACACTCGGTTTAATGGGATTTTATATCTATTTCTATATATATATATATATATATATATATATATATATATATATATATATATATAATTTATTTATTTATTTACTTTGATTTAATATTTACGTTTACAGAGTAGTGAGACTGATTGGAAACATTTTCGGCATATTTACACTATAATGCAATTCTAATAACTATAAAAAAAATCTATGTTTAATAGCCTATTATTAATTTCCATAATGTATTAGAACATTATTAATATTTCAGTAAAGTATTTATCCTATAGGTGTAGTTATCTGGAGGTATTTAAGGCTAAAACATTTCTCTTGTTTTACAAAAAAAAACAAAAAAAAAAAAAAAAAAACGAGACATTTCTCTTTCTCATAAAACATTTCTCGTTTTTTTTTTTTGTTTTTTTTTTGTCTTAAATGTAATATGGTTATAGTTGTGATGTTTTAACCAAAGGACAGCACATTTTCACACACACACACACAAAGATATAAAATCATGTAGCTACTTTAAAATAAGAAATTAATCCCATTCTAATAATTGTAGGCTACTTTAAAAGTAGGTCCTATGTGAGTTTCATAGACTGTGGAGTGTTTCATCGTCGCATTTTAGTAGGCTATTTCATAAATCTTCATAAATCTCTATTACAGTTTATCATATTCCTAAACTGTGTAAATGAATGTCAAAAGAGTTCTGTACTATCAGAACGGTTGTAAATAATAGAAAACAACCGTTTAATATTTTGGCATGAACTTATTGTGTTATTATTAAAAATTAGGCTATCCCACATCAACATTCACCACACTGTCTCAATGAGGTAGCAAATATTATAAACCAGATTAGCCTAAAACTCAAACTCTTTGTCCTACTGTCACTTCAAGAGGGTGGTGGTCATGTCTGAAAGCAATTTCACCTCGTAGCTAATTTCTAGTCTGTTCTAATGATGGTGTTAACAGTTGCGATGCTCCCCATTCTGCGCAGGATTTTAAAAAAAAAATGGAGAGGTAAAATAAAGTGCCTGCAGAGACGATGTAATAGTTTAGCAAACTTAAAACGAACCAACACAAAGACAGCAAAAATTTAGAAACTGTGACTGATTGATTGATTAGACAGTTTTCGGGCTAATTGTCAAGATAGGCTGAGTGAAACATTTAAATCCTTTTAATTTTAACGAAATAAACCTATGTTTATGATTAGGCCTATCATAAAGTGAACATATCATAACCTATCATAAAGGCCTAATAAAAACAAATGTTACAACATGAGCAGTTAAATTATTAATGTTGTTGAACTGTTATCAGCTATTGTCGTAATAGCCTGCACTATGCACTAGCTACGTTGTTCTTACCGAACGAAAGAAAATCTTTCTCAGTGATTCAAAATAATGACATTTAAAGTAGGAATTGCAGTCAGCATGTTTATTATTTATTTATTTATTTATTTTTAAATAGAAATGAACAATTCTTTATACCAAAAACATTGTTGACAACATTTTTGCTTGTTTTGTTTTCCTCCGCAGGTGATGATGATGGGTAACACACCGCTGGCTCATCTGCTGCTGGAGTATGGAGCAGACCCTAATGTGCCTGATCCCGGGACAGGAAGCACTCCTTTGCACGATGCTGCTAGAACCGGATTCATGGACACCGTGCGGCTTTTAATTCGCTTTAACGCCGATCCCAATGCAACAGATCACAGCAATTTACGACCTGTGGATGTGGCACGGCAGGCTGGCCATATGGACGTGGTTGAATTTCTCAGTCGTATTTAAAAGTTTTTTTTTTTTTTTTAACTACATATTTGTCACATAATATGACAGGTTTAAAAGTTTAAAAAGTAAAGGAATGAGCGCAGGAGTTATGCACTTTCATTATTTAGGACATATTTGTAGGCTAATAATTTACAATACTGTTTGTGGATTTTTATGCCGTTTGGAGTATTAAAGATTTTAAGTATTTTTATTCCTATCAGAATTTATGGTTCACAGTTCATTTTTAATAGGCCTTCATGCGGCATCACTATCAAAAACTACAGGGGAAAAAAGCCAACTTTAAGTCTAAAACATTAATGATAATATCACCCTAGTAAAAGTATCTGGACGTAGCATTACGGCTAATATATAAAATTCTAATTTTAACATATCTATAATATTGGTTCTTTACTTAGCATGGTGAATGATATGGCTAAATGGAGTTAAATCGAGGAAAGATAACGAAGTCGTCCGTTTATTTGGGTATGCGCTCAAACCAAATAACCTATTAATATGTGGCTTATATTTCTCAGTTCTCTGAGAAAATAGGATATTTTCGATAAGTTTATGATGTTTTATGACTAAAATAGGCTAAATGCAACTCTCTATATGCCACCGTGAATTTGTTTTGTTTTTGTTTTGTTTTTTTGTTTGTTTTTTTGTTTTCTTTATAACGCGTAATTTGGGTTCTTTAGTCTATATCATCGCCTCGCCGGCTTTGAGTGCAAAGAAATATTGATATTGTGCGGAACGTAGTTAATTTTTTTTATTTACACAGTTTACCTCCTGCATATTGCAAATAACCTACACTCTAAAAAATGCTGGGTTGTTTTAACCCAGTTTTGGGTCAAATATGGACTAACCCAACTTTTGGGTTAAAAATTTAATGTAAAAATTTAACCCAACAGCTGGGTTAGTCCATATTTGACCCAAAATTGGGTTAAAACAACCCAGCATTTTTTAGAGTGTATGAAAGGCAGCTAAAAGAAAGAAAGAAAACAAAATGTAGCTAATTATTTAAAGCTTGATCTAGCCCAGAGACAGTTACATTTACCAAAATACAAAAGACAAATGGTTATTTGAAGAGAACGAGACAGTTACATTTACCAAAATACAAAAGACAAATGGTTATTTGAAGAGAACCTATTACTTGAGGCAGGGGCGGGTTGGGACAAAAATTCAGCCCTGGCACTGTAGCCACACAACCCCAACCACGGACACGCGCATTCACTACTTACATTTGTGTACAGATGGTGAAATAATATAAGCAGTACCGTATAACAGATATTTAAACATTTAATGTATGTGTCGGGCAAACAATGCTTACTACTTTTTAAAGAGTACACATTTATAACAAATTTACACAGAGTAAAAACAAAAGAAAAAAATCTGAGGATGTTGTAGAGTCTGTGTGCTGTCTGTTTATGCCATTTGTCTGCTGTTACTGTCATTCTCTACAGTATGTTGTTCTTTGTTGTCACTGTCTGTCTGTTGGGTTTTTCCTATCTCTACCACACTCCTCCCTGTCTCTGCTAGGCCTACCGTAGCATCCTTCCTCATAGCACTGATATTGGAAGACCAGAGGTCTCTGGCTGTACTGATTCCAGCAACATCCTAGTTAATGAACACAGTATAGGATGCAAACATTACAGAAAAATATTTTCTCACCGAGTGCTCTTAACATTGGAATACAAACAAGTAATAGCACAAAACGGAATAGAATAAATAGCAAAAAAGTATAAATAGTAACAGCAGAAAATCTTTTTTGATATAGGCTACAATTACTTGTGAATTAAAGTATGCTGAAGTGTTGCTAGTATGTTCTGCATGTGCATTTGTGTGATGTAAAGTATGTGTGAGTGTGATCTCTCTCTCTCTCCGTGTGTGTGTGTGTCATACAAGCATAGGTTCCTCCTATCCTAAGGGTTAATTAATAGTTCATTAGAGCCACAGTATTAAGAAACTGGCAGCATCTGTATCAGGGTCATGTGTCTCTATGTCTTCCTACCTCCATGACACTTGACTCTGCTGCAGCAGCTGAGCTGTCTGCACTGGGTCCAGCAACATTCTAGTTTTGAATAGATGAACACAAATCAGACAAGGGTGAACATAAGTAAGCCAATGGCTTATAATACCTCATCTAACTACTGCATATCAGTGCCTGTAATAGAAGCCTACGTTCCACCCTACCTAAGGATTAATTGCATACTGTAAGCTTATGCACTGTATGCATGTATTCAATGTTTTATTTTAATATATGACTATCTACATATTCAAAGTAAAGTTCACTACAAATGTCTATAGTACTATGGCTATTGCTATAGGTTTTTGATGTGTTAGACTATATTGCAAGCAGCCTACATCAGTGTTTACCCTAAATCCCACTTTATCTGCTGATATTTCAGAATACAATTCAGTAACAGGCTCGTTAACACTTGTAACCAATTATCACGAAGCGATGACATTTTAAAATATACTGGGCTTCTACGCTAAGCTTACAACTGTTTAATACAATGTAGGCTACTGTCAAAAAAATAAATAAAAAACACCGGAGCTGTCAGAAGTAGTGTGAAAGTGACTTGTGCTAGCTATATTTTCTGTTTTCTTCTTACCTCTGCGGCACTGCTGTCCTCCGCTGCAGCAGCCGAATTTAAACCTTTGGAAAAAAGTTTGGTTAATTTTACGCATTTAGCAGCGTCAGACTTAAGCTCCCTCAAAGTTTTTCTGCAACGCCTTTCCTTTTTACGGTCCATTTTCTAGCTTTTACTGAAAATTAGCTCGTGTTGCTCTCTCTCTGATGAGGTGCTTGATTTTGACTGATCGGTTCGGTCGGCTCATCTCGGGACCAGGCGGCCGGTCGTTGCCGACTGGGCCAAATGCATAACATTTATTATCATTAATATTATTACAACGATAGAGAAATCGTGCACGCGATAAAAACCCATGCTATTGCACTGTTGCCCCGTAAAAACAATTTTATTTATATATATTTAAAATAATCTGACCGGCCCACATTAAACAAAATGGTCCGGCCCCTCTTGCATTTGCCAAAATTGCCAGATGGCCAATCCGCCCCTGACTTGAGGGTTTGTCTAGAGATTGCTGCGTATTAGACCGAATACAACAAGGGGACAGTAAGGTTGGCTGATCGAATCTCATGAAAGGTACAGAAAATAATTAGATCAGAAATCAAAGTTAGACGTCTTCCATTTTGGAAGCATGAATATTATAAAAGAAACATGATACACGGAGATCTGTTACGATTCCTCGAGGCAAAAACACTGAAGAGAAAAAAAAACAACAGTATTTATTTCTGACAAGCAACCAAAGTTTACCAATTTTTGTTACAAATATGCATCTGTTCTTTACAAAACTCTGGAAAAGCAATGTGCTTCTGGCTCAAAATGGAGGGGTTTCATCAATTCACTGAAATGTGGCACAATAAATAATATCCCACACAATTTTCATAGGGAAAAACAGCATATATTTATGCATATATTTATTTGTGGTTATGAAATACATGTATTTAGTTTTATATCCAACCAAAATATTTATACTTGTATTTTGATTTATCCAAAGTACTTCAAGGTGTAACAACACTATACTGCTACTATTAAAAGGCACTGGAAAACAATGTGATAATCAATAGATCCTGTCCTCTGGCAATGCTACCATGCATTATATTTTAAACAAACACCATTTTGACGAGAAAAATAACAGGCATGTCAGGGAGGAAGACAAACCCCTTTTTCTTTTTTATTTAGGTTAATAATGGTAGAAATGTTACGCTGTTTACAGATACATGATTGCAGCTGTGGACACCACATCTTGGATGGCTCCTCAATGGCCGGATACTTTAATGTTTGGGCAACATTACTGATGACTGTGACATCAGCTGAGCAACAACAGAAAGGAAAACGCAGTATAGATGTCATATTTAGAAAAAAGTCTATTACATAATTACATATATTTATAAAAATTCTGCAATTTACATAATTTAAAGAGCTTTTTGTGCATTTATTGTGCTCTCCCAGTCCATCTGACAGATCTGTGGGATTGCTGTGAGCAGGATGCGGCTAGCTTTATTTTCATTCTCGTTCATGGTTTTCAGAACATTGTCCACACACACCAATTAAAAAAAGTTGCTAAGTTTGGTGTATGCAGGTTTATAAAAAAATCCATGAGAAAAAAAGGCAGATTAAAATTAATGGACCAGCAAGCAAGAGCTCACCCATTAATATATGACTGGGCAGTAAAAGCAGAAATGCAGTTTGAACTTAAAATAATCACATTTATTCTTAAAATTAAACTTAACCTCTAAAAACAAACAACATCCTCAAAACAGATATCAGGCTGCTTTTTAAGTCTCCGAGTCTCACATTTGCTTGTAGCCACTCAGATAACACAGATAAGGTTGCCATGAGTCATGAATAACCTGTCACAAGATAAAACTGAAAATGGAAGACATTTATGCTCAAGCAACAGATGGACTATTGTGTCTAATTAATACCAGACTTTGTCAGCCATTTAGCTGTCTACAGTTACATTGTGCATTCACATTTATAGAGGATAATGTCAGGATCTACAGTTAACCTACTGAATCAAGACAGCAACAAGAAAAATCTGCGTGATCAAGAAAGAAAACTGAACTACGGACTAGTTTTTTTTTTTTACCGATGTTTTCCTTTAGAGGAACTGACTAATTGGTTGGCAGTGAAATACGTGTGATTGTCTGTGCATGAGTCAGAGAGAGAATGAGAATACAGGACAGGGATGGAAGGATGTGGTGAAGTGGGGAGTGAAAACTAGAGGTCAGCAGCAGGAACTCGGAAGGAGGACTCTGAACTGTGAGGGGAAGTAAACATTGCAGCAAACTACCAGCCTAACCGGTCGTCCGGCTATCGGAAACAATAATCTGCAGAGAGTTTATTGACTTAAAAATGAATATCCTATAAAAAATCCTTCGTAACTAAAAATATATAAACAACTTTTGAACACATTTCCGTTTTTTACTTATGTCCTTTCTTTGAAATGGCATCAAAATATTATGTACAGTTTCACTGTCAAAACACGTACTGTCTAGTTAGAATGAAAATGAAATGAGTGGGGGGAAAAAACACTTCCCTAAATAACAAAGGGCTTTTATGTGGCATGTGTAACCAAGAGACAAATGCTTCCATTTATGGGGGAAAAAAAAAAAATCTCAAAAACTCAATTTTTTAAGTGAGTATTTGAAACAAATATAAGGACCAAAGGAATAGCTGGGCTTATATGGACCCAAGGTTGTAGATATTAATTAATTCTGCTGCCAAAATGAGTATTTGCTTTTGAATTACTACACGGAGAAAAAAAATCAATAAATAAAAAAATAAAATCTTGTTTTTGTCTAATGAAAATCATTATCTTTTCTTGAAAGGGCATCAGTCAGGTAAGCCTAATGCAATGGATTTTGTGCTAAATTGCCCATGCATGTCACGTCAAAACATTAGCTAAAAAAAAAGGTTCAGCTGTGGATAGTGTGAAACTGAAAATTTGTCATCACAATGAACCAGGAAAATGGCCCATGCATAATTCAAAAGTGCAAACCTCCAGGGAATCACCGGTTAAAGACAAACAAAAAATTATTCTTTGCCCATCTGCTCTGATAAAATGTCCTCTACCCCTGGTGCCTCAAACTAAATTTATCAGTACAAAGAAGCAGAGCAAAAGTACAACCAAAGCAATGGTATTTCGCAAGAGGCATACAGTATAATTTTTGTTTTTTATCTACTAGAGGGCCAAAAGTTACTTAGAGTAGCTTTAAAAACATCTCAGTTCATAAAACATGCCATTTATTTTTAAAGTTCTATTTTACATAGTAAAAATAAACCAATTATACACTATAAAAACACTATATTTAGGTTAAATGCGGCAAGAATATATTTTTTAATATAAGAGTTTAATATTAGACATGAATTATTGTTACTTTTCTCTCTTTCCTAAAATACTAATTTTCCATTTATCAAAACAACTTTAATCATGATTCTAAGATAAAACAAGATGGAAAAAAAGTATTGATGCATGGCCTCTGTGGGCTTGGTAACATTTGTCCTGGGAACGCATTTAAAACCTCTATACTGTTCTAGTATGCTATCCTTGTGAATCTGTGTATTCTGGCACAGTTTCAGTTCCATGCTGAAAAAAAAATTGACCCCAGTTGAAACAGTCCATTCACTTAGCTCTGATTGAGGAAATCTTATGTTTTTTTCACGCACACATTTATGAGTCTCCTGCACAAAAGATTTTTTGGTCTGTGTGGGAGTAACACCAAAAGTGTGCAGCTGTGCATGTGTACAGCTTAGAAAGACTACTGGCATGAACTCAACTGACTTAAAAAGACATACAGACAAACACACACAAAAGAAAAAGTAAGGCTAATGTAAGGTTATCTGTAAGGTAATAATCTAATGTTATCCAATTATAAATACTATAACCTAACCCAAACCCCCACCCTAACAGAAAACTATATTTTTAAAAAAAAATTTAAAAAAAAAAAAAAAAACTTAAAATACAATAAATACAAAAAATAAAAAACACAGGGGTTTGACAAAATTATTATAGGGATAAAAAAAAAACACAGGGGTTTGACAAAATTATTATAGGGATTAATATTAAAAAAAATTAAAAAAAAAAAAACTTAAAATACAATAAATACAAAAAATAAAAAACACAGGGGTTTGACAAAATTATTATAGGGATAAAAAAAAAACACAGGGGTTTGACAAAATTATTATAGGGATTAATATTAAAAAAAAATTTAAAAAAAAAACAAAAAACTTAAAATACAATAAATACAAAAATTAAAAAACACAGGGGTTTGACAAAATTATTATAGGGATTACTATTATGTACACTACTGTGAAAAACCAAATGTGATTATCTTTTATTTTGTTTTCATTGTCTAGTTTGTATATCACTGTAGTAGTATTCAATAGTGTTTAGTACAAGCCATGTGTGAAATCGGTAACTATTCAGACTTCCAAAAAGTAAAAATCATGGAAGTCTGTTCAGCAGGAGCATCTGTAACCTTAACAGCCCCATTGTTTGGCGTTTTAAGATCAACGGTCTTTATGATTATGAATGCATACACAAAGCATTACAAAAATCATCAGCGAAAAAGAAAATTGAGCAAAATACCCAAGGTGAATGAAAGGGGCCGTCAAACACTGAGAAAACTGAAGTGGCAGCAAACCTCAGTCTGCACCTTGAAGACCCTGTTTCCACAAAAAATCATAGAATGTCTGGACATGTTTTGTTGTCCTTGAATTCAGGGTGGTGTGTGACATTTTTGCGTGGAAATTAAGATTAAAATGAAATATGAATATGAACCTCAATATGAGTCCTCAAATTCAAGGTGGTTCAAATCATCATACAGGCAAATGTTCACTTCAACAATGAATAAGTGTTGTCAACGAGCTTGAAGTGTGATGTATGAAAAAAAAAAAAAAAACAGTCCAACACCAAAGGCAGGATTTTGAGCAGCCTCTAAAGTCCCATTTTAGCAATGCTGACAGATGCTGAGTGGTAGCACCATTACTGTATGCAGAGCTGAGTAGATTACTTACAAATTGTAATCCGTTACAGATTCCAGATTACATGACAAAATTTGTAGTCAGTAACGTAATCCGTTACATTACACATTTTAGGTAATATAATCAGATTACTTTTAGATTACATTTGACAACTCGTTTATCACATTGATTTTTTGCGCCATAATGATGTAAGTAATGCAAAGAGTAAGTAAATCTGTTCCATTCATTGTAATTCACAACTTGAAAGTGCATTAAACATTATATTACATCAAGGTTTCCCAAACTAGGGTTCGTAAAGGAACTGCACAGGGTTTGTGAGTTTAATGAAATGCTTACAATTAATTACATCATAAAAACTACATCAAACAATCAAAACAAAAATTTTTTACATCAAAAAAATTTAAATTTAAATAAATAATTTTAAAACCAAATCCCTTTCAAGGAAAGTCTCTTTACTTGGCGGCCATATTTGCAGTGCCTCCAGGCAGCTCATACAAGAACAAATCCTATCTTAATGAATGGGGGAATCCTGAAATCTCAAAAACTGCTGGTTGAACTCACAATTAAATTACATATGTAAATCAGCAACAAAAATCTAAAATTAATTGCCCCATTAATGTTGTTTATTATGCTCAAATAGCATTTAAAAAGCTCATTTTTTCAGGCTAGACCAGCCAATGCGCATGCGCAGTCATAACATGCTTAACGTGTCTAGCCTCAGGTTTCTATGGGAAATCTGGCTCTTTCATTTAGAAGGTGGGACTATTCCTCCATATTGCACGTTGCAGTTTCTCCCATTCATAAGTATAGGAGTGAACCGTCTTTGTATTTCTATAGTGTTTGTTTTAAAATAACAATTAAAATAAAACACTTACTAAAAAAAGATTAAATATTTTTATTTACCTGCATTTAACTTTTTTTAAATCAAGGTCAAATGATTGAAACCAAAAGGTCATAGACAGCTGCACTGACCATTAATCAACATCAAAGAAACTGTGAACATGCAAATGTAAGACAAAAGCCTTCCAAATGAAAATGAATGTGTTCAACAGTAGTTGATGCAATGTTGAAACCTTTCTTAAACATGAAATGATTTTTGTAAATCCATTGGTCAAATGCTGTGTCTCCACCTGACTAATGATGACTGATCTTTGTGTTAATGTCCACAAAACTGGACTTTCTGAATGTATGTAATCGGTAGGCTATTTTAAAGGAAAATTCAAAAGATGAAAAAGAGAAATTAGGGAGAATCAATGAATTATGAATAATTTATTGCATATTAATGAATAATATGTAATCATGTAATCCATAAAAAAGTAACTGTAGTCTGATTACGAGTATTTTAAAATGTAACTTACTCTAATTACAAGTACTTAAATTTTGGAATCTGATTACGTAATCCAGATTACATGTAATCAGTTACTACCCAGCTCTGACTGTATGTACAGTGGTGTGAAAAATTGTTTGCCCCCTTCCTGATTTTTTTTTTTTTTTTTGCATGTTTGTCACACTTTAATGTTTCAGATCATCAAACAAATTTAAATATTAATCAAATATAACACAAGTAAACACAACATGCAGTTTTTAAATTAAGGTTTTTTTTATGAAGGGAAAACAAAATCCAAACCCACATGACCCTGTATGAAAAAGTGTTTGCCCTTTGGCAGTGGAACAGTACAAACATGGAAGAGTGGTGAACCTTCCCAGGAGTGGCCGGCCAACCAAAATTACCCCAAGAGCGCAGCGACGACTCATCCAAGAGGTCACAAAAGACCCCAGAACAACATCTAAAGAACTGCAGGCCTCACTTGCCTCAGTTAAGGTCAGTGTTCATGACTCCACCATAAGAAAGAGACTGGGCAAAAATGGCCTGCATGGCAGAGTTCGCAGAGACGAAAACCACTGCTGAGCAAAAAGGACATAAAGGCTCGTCTCAGTTTTGCCAGAAAACATCTTGATGATCCCCAAGACTTTTGGGAAAATACTCTGTGGACTGACGAGACAAAAGTTGAACTTTTTGGAAGGTGTGTGTCCCATTACATCTGGCGTAAAAGTAACAGCATTTCAGAAAAAGAACATCATACCAACAGTAAAATATGGTGGTGGTAGTGTGATGGTCTGGGGCTGTTTTGCTGCTTCAGGACCTGAAGACTTGCTGTGATAAATGGAACCATGGATTCTGCTGTCTACCAAAAAATCCTGAAGGACAACGTCCGGCCATCTGTTCGTGACCTCAAGCTGAAGCAAACTTGGGTTCTGCAGCAGGACAATGATCCAAAACACACCAGCAAGTCCACCTCTGAATGGCTGAAGATAAACAAAATGAAGACTTTGGAGTGGCCTAGTCAAAGTCCTGACCTGAATCCTACTGAGATGCTGTGGCATGACCTTAAAAAGGCGGTTCATGCTCGAAAACCCTCCAATGTGGCTGAATTACAATTCTGCAAAGATGAGTGAGCCGAAATTCCTCCACAGCGCTGTAACAGACTCATTGCAAGTTATCGCAAACGCTTGATTGCAGTTGTTGCTGCTAAGGGTGGCCCAACCAGTTATTAGGTTTAGGGGGCAAGCACTTTTTCACACAGGGCCATGTGGGTTTGAATTTTGTCTTCCCTTCATAATAAAAAACTTCATTTAAAAACTGCATGTTGTGTTTACTTGTGTTATCTTTGATTAATATTTAAATTTGTTTGATGATCTGAAACATTAAAGTGTGACAAACATGCAAAAAAATAAAAAAATCAGGAGGGGGGCAAACAATTTTTCACACCACTGTATATACTTGTGTGAAAAAATGTGTTAGAATTTTATGCCAGTTTGTGTCGTTCGACAGATGTATCTGGTGTACGACCTTCTTAAGAATTTGTAGTTTGTTTTCTCTTAAAGTTTTGTGACATTCAGCTAAACTTTAAGTTCCTCAAGAAACATTTCTCTCTAGCAAAATTAATATTAAATGGAGATAAGAGATGCTTAAAGGAAGAAAAAAAAAATCACTCCTGGCTACAATATAAGCAGTTTTGTTAAGACAGGAAGCCTGTCGCACACAGCTGGTTTCGGTGGCTGCCCAAGTAACTTTAAATTTAGGTTGAGCATAATGTGGTTTTTCAATCTCAAGAAGGTGGATTTGAATTTCACTGGGGTTCATTGGCAAAAGTATGGAGCGAATTTTGTGCCGATATTCATCAAACAAACTTCTGAGTTTAATTAAAACAAATGCATATATTCATTTCCAAATATACTCTCCCATAACTATGCATGCAAAAAGTACACTAGACACAATGCAGAGACACTCACCTTTCCAAATGGCGTGACTACATACCGTTCTGTCCTTCCCTCCAGGATATCTGGATCATCAAGTCCAGATTACTATCTATAGGTGCATCTCAATAAATTAGAATGCCGTGGAAAAGTTAATTTATTTCAGTAAGTCAACTCAAATTGTGAAACTCGTGTATTAAATAAATTCAATGCACACAGACTGAAGTAGTTTAAGTCTTTGGTTCTTTTAATTGTGATATTTTGGCTCACATTTAACAAAAACCCACCAATTCACTATCTCAACAAATTAGAATATGGTGACATGCCAATCAGCTAATCAACTCAAAATACCTGCAAAGGTTTCCTGAGTCTTCAAAATGGTCTCTCAGTTTGGTTCACTAGGCTACACAATCATGAGGAAGACTGCTGATCTGACAGTTGTCCAGAAGACAATCATTGACACCCTTCACAAGGAGGGTAAGCCACAAACATTCATTGCCAAAGAACCTGGCTGTTCACAGAGTGCTGTATCCAAGCATGTTAACAGAAAGTTGAGTGGAAGGAAAAAGTGTGGAAGAAAAAGATGCACAACCAACCGAGAGAACCGCAGCCTTATGAGGATTGTCAAGCAAAATCGATTCAAGAATTTGGGTGAACTTCACAAGGAATGGACTGAGGCTGGGGTCAAGGCATCAAGAGCCACCACACACAGACATGTCAAGGAATTTGGATACAGTTGTCGTATTCCTCTTGTTAAGCCACTCCTGAGCCACAGACAACGTCAGAGGCATCTTACCTGGGCTAAGGAGAAGAAGAACTGGACTGTTGCCCAGTGGTCCAAAGTCCTCTTTTCAGATGAGAGCAAGTTTTGTATTTCATTTGGAAACCAAGGTCCTAGAGTCTGGAGGAAGGGTGGACAAGCTCATAGCCCAAGATGCTTGAAGTCCAGTGTTAAGTTTCCACAGTCTGTGATGATTTGGTGTGCAATGTCATCTGCTGGTGTTGGTCCATTGTGTTTTTTGAAAACCAAAGTCACTGCACCCGTTTACCAAGAAATTTTGGAGCACTTCATGCTTCCTTCTGCTGACCAGTTTTTTAAAGATGCTGATTTCATTTTCCAGCAGGATTTGGCACCTGTCCACACTGCCAAAAGCACCAAAAGTTGGTTAAATGACCATGGTGTTGGTGTGCTTGACTGGCCAGCAAACTCACCAGACCTGAACCCCATAGAGAATCTATGGGGTATTGTCAAGAGGAAAATGAGAAACAAGAGACCAAAAAATGCAGATGAGCTGAAGGCCACTGTCAAAGAAACTTGGGCTTCCTCAGCAGTGCCACAAACTGATCACCTCCATGCCACGCCGAATTGAGGCAGTAATTAAAGCAAAAGGAGCCCCTACCAAGTATTGAGTACATATACAGTAAATGAACATACTTTCCAGAAGGCCAACAATTCACTAAAAATGTTTTTTTATTGGTCTTATGAAGTATTCTAATTTGTTGAGATAGTGAATTGGTGGTTTTTTTTTAAATGTGAGCCAAAATCATCACAATTAAAAGAACCAAAGACTTAAACTACTTCAGTCTGTGTGTACTGAATTTATTTAATACACGAGTTTCACAATTTGAGTTGAATTACTGAAATAAATGAATTTTTCCACGACATTCTAATTTATTGAGATGCACCTGTGTGTGTGTATATATATATATATATATATACACACACACACACACAACCCCAATTCCAAAGAAGTTGGGACGTTTTGTAAAATGCAATAAAATCAAGAATCTGTGATTTGTTAATTCTCTTTAACTTTTATTTAATTGACAAAAGTACAAAGAAAAGATTTCCAAAGTTTTCACTGACCAACATAAATGTATTTTGTAAATATGAACAAATTTTGTTTTTGACAGCTGCAACACATTCCAAAAAAGTTGGTACAGAGGCAAAATAAAAGTGAAAAGGTTATAGAATATCCACATTAAACTCTTTTGAAACAGTTCACAGTAAGCAGGCTAACTAGTAATAGGTCAAGGCATCATGTTTGGGTATAAAAGGAGCATCAAATAGCCACATGGGCTCAGGAGTATTTCAGAAAACTGCTGTCAATTACCACAGTCTGCTGCTGCATTAAGAAATGCAACTTGAACATCTGTTACTCTAGGAGAAAGCTATACATAAATTCTATGCAGCGATGCTGCCAGGTTCTCTAGGCCAGAGCTCATCTGAGATAGTCAAAAAGACTAAAAATGAATGAAAAGTGAAAATGTGTGCTGTACTCAGATGAGTCCACATTTGAGTTCTCAGCCCAAAAGACCAAAGGGACCATCCAGACTTTCATTAGCGACAGAAGCAAAAGCAAATGTCTGGTATGAGGGTGCAGCAAAGCAAATGGCATGAGTGACTGGCATATGTGCGAAGGTGCCATTGACATGGAGGCATACACTGGGATTGTACAGATATATACTGCCATCAAGATGATGTCTTTCATGGGATGTCCATGGTCACTATATCAAGACAATACCAGGTCTCATTCTGCATGTGCTACAACAGCGTGGTTTCGTAGACAGAAGTGAATGTGCTAGACTGTCTCCTATTGAACATGTATGGCTCATCATGAAAAGGAGAATCAGACAACAACAATCACAGACTGCTGAGCTTCTGAAGACTTGTATCAAGCGAGACTGGACAAAAATGTTGGTTGCAGAACTTTAACAATTAGTTTCCTCAATTCCTAAACAATTAAACATTGTAATTAAAAGGATCGTTGAGTGTTAAACATGCCTCTGTCCCAACTTTTTTGGAGTGTGTTGCAGCCATAAAAATCAAAATTTGTTCATATTTACAAAATACATTTATGTTGGTCAGTGAAAACTTTGGAAATCTTTTCAATTAAATAAAAGTCAAAGAGAATGACCAAATCACAGATTATTGATTTTACTGCATTTTACAAAATGTCCCAACTTCTCTGGAATTGGCATTGTATATATTAGAATTTATTCATGCAACAACTTGGTTTTTGTTTTCAGCTGTTCATTCCTTTTTGCATCTCAATTTATTTGCATTATAAACGTAAAAGTTGAGGTGTGTTGCAGCCTATTGCTTCCAGAAGTCAAAACAAGCATATCTAATGACATGAGAATGATGGAAGTATTTTAGTTGATTAAACTATCTAATTTTAATTAATTGGATATGTAAATATGTTTGTGAATGTTGCAGTTATACTAAATAGTTCCCAAACAATAAAAACTAGAAAAAAATTTTTTAAAAGTGGTTCTTTGGATCAATGATGAATATTACTGACTAGCGTTACATATTGAATGTGAAAAGAAAGAAATAGCCTAAACATTGGCTTTTCAGAAAATGTACTCTTTGGATCCACAAAAAAAAAAAAAAGATATTTTAAAGAATGTTGGTAACCAACAGCTGATGGTAGTCATTGACTTTCAAAGTATGAGCCCAGCAAAATTGCTCAAAAGGTTGCCCCGTGTGTCACCAGCCTAAGAAACATTGTCTTTTGTGTTCAATAGAAGACAAGTTTGGAACAAATGGAGGGTGAGTAAATAATGGCCGAATTTTTCTTTTTGGGGTGAACTATTCTTTTAATGCTTAATTGAGAAGTTTTGGGTCTAAGTTTCAATCAGGGTGCTGTTAAGAGAGTCACTTCATAATGGTTTAATGCTTTCAACGTGCCAGAAAACCTAAATGTAGGATAGTAGATGTATGTTTTGTACGATTTAGACTGTATTTTATATTAAAACTGTAACAACCGAAACTCCTTTCCTACCAAAGTGAAAAAAAGCATCGATTATACAAAAAATTCTAAAGTCTAATGATATCGATTGTACCGACCAAACGACGTTACAGGTATTTATACAATTACGTTATAATTATTTCACGCCCACAGAAATATTAACATACGGTAGTCCTATATGCATACGCCCAAGACAGCCAGCGGCATTAGGCTCGGCTCCAGTAGGAAACTGCGGTAAAGCATGTGGTGATAGCAGATTTTCATGCTCTATAAAGTGCGAAACGGGCTGCTGACATTGGATGTAAAGAAAAATGCTGTATACTGCCAAATACAATACAGCGATATTGTTATAAATGTAATCTTCATTTCAGAACTTAATTAATGCAACATTTGGTTAGTGACGTGCTGATGTGAAATCACTGCAGTGTTCCATCTCCTAAACTATTTTCTTGCATAAATTTTCTTCACGTGTAAAACACAACATCAGAGGAACTAGGAAACTGAAAAGAAAGATGCGCATTAGCGCTACCTACTGAGTGGATCTTCTTCTTTTTCATTTTTAACGGCGGTTGACATCCAGCGTGCATTTACTGAGTGGATCCATGATCAACAATAGTCTCAAAAAACCAAACAAAAAAATAAAATAAAATAAAGAGTATCATGCATGATTTAGCCCACTAAACACCATCATGACAACACGTCAATAAAAGAGTATAATTAATATGAACTAAGAGTTTACCAGGATTTATAGAAATGTATATGAAATATTACATAATGCGGTGGGAATACTCCTTGCAAAAAAAAAAAAAAAAAAACACATTTTTGTACATATTTTGCAGTAAAATATCATGTGTTGGCTCATAAAACATAATGGATTTTTCAACATAGATAACGTACTTTTTTTCTTATAGAAGTTTACATTCTTTTACCTTTAAAAATAGTTTGGACAGTATGGTGTGCACTATCAAGAAATCATAATAAAAATATAAAAAAAAATACCCAAATGAAAAATTAAAGTATTTATTCTCGGCATCAATGTATTGATTCAATTTAAAAATGAATTTTCAGTGTATTTTCTGAAACTGTTTTCAAAATCTGAGGATATACACTGAGTTCATGTGTCATAAACTGTAAATGACAAAAATGAATAATGAATGCCTGTGAATGAAACTGCTTCCAGGCTATTTTAAGCAAACATACACATAGAAATACAATGTGCACACAAAAGAACACATTATGAAAGAATACATTCAGTAAAAGAGACACATTTATGATCCTTTTCAATTTATTTGACATAGCCAAATAAAAAAGGAACACTAAACTTTGAAAATTGGTGACTGTTAATTTGCTTGCATAGGGGAGTTTGAAATTAAATACTTTTTCCATTAAATCACAAATGCAAATGTACATATACCTTAAATGTCAAAAAAAAAAAAAAGAAAAAAAAGAAAGAAACCCCAAATCAAAATCACATTTAAAACTTATCCCTTTTGTATTTATAAAACACTGAAAATACATGTGGGCATTACAGCAATAGTCTTTTGTCAATCATTATTTGCCACAAATTGAGGAGTTCAGTTAGACTGAACATACTAACTCAGAAAGGCATTGGCGTTAATCTGTCTGAGGGTGATTCCCTGCATCACCCACAGAACTACATCCAGTTCCAGCAGTTGACTCTTGCTCCATGTCTAGGAATCTGGACATGAGCGGCTGAGTTTCTGTAGCACTGTTTGCTATTGTGACAGTGGAGTCAGCTGCACAGATATTACTGGTTGAGGGTTCACTGGGGTCAGCACTGTCACTGTCACTAGCAATTGTAATGAGAACAGGGCTGTTTTTTCCCACCCTCTCCTCACTATTATGTCTCCTACTCTTCCTCTTGTGTTTCTTCTTCTTCTTGTGATGTTTCCGACTGTGACCCTCAGATTTGTCATCTCTGCTTGGACTCCTGCTTTTCCTCTTGAACTTTTTGTGATGCTTCTTGTATTTCTTTTTTGCATCATTTTTAACAGAATCAATAAACAATTTGCTAGAGGGTTCCTCATGATGCTTTGTTTTGTATTTCTTTTTCCTGCCATGTTCATCATGCCGTGATGTCTGATGTGAGGAGCTGGAGTTGATTCTAGAATTGCTTGAGCGACTTCTGTTCTGACGGTTGGAAGAGTTGACTCTAGAATTGCTCCTTGAGCGACTTCTGTTCTGACGGTTGGAAGAGTTGATTCTAGAATTGCTCCTTGAGCGACTTCTGTTCTGATGGTTGGAAGAGTTGACTCTAGAACTGCTCCTTGAGCGACTTCTGTTCTGACGGTTGGAAGAGTTGACTCTAGAATTGCTCTTTGAGCGACTTCTGTTCTGACGGTTGGAGGAGCTGGACTTAATTCTAGAATTGCTCCTTGAGCGACTTCTGTTCTGACGGTTGGAAGAGTTGACTCTAGAACTGCTCCTTGAGCGACTTCTGTTCTGACGGTTGGAAGAGTTGACTCTAGAACTGCTCCTTGAGCGTCTTCTGTTCTGACGGTTGGAGGAGCTGGACTTAATTCTAGAATTTCTCCTTGAGCGACTTCTGTCCTGACGATCCCTGCTTCGCCTTCTACTATGCGATCGAGAACGAGAGCGATCATGTACACTTCTGTAATAGCTGGTGTAGGATGAGCGTGTCTCTGTATAACATCTCCTGCTGCTGTCTCTTTGACTGTAATGCCTATATGAATGCCAATAAGATGAGGTGTGGTGACTTGTCTCTTTTTCTCGTCTCCGCTTATGCTTGCTCTCTTTAGACAATGGGTATTTCCTGCTACGAGAGGAGGAGTGTGTCCTGTTGCTGCGCGAGGATCCTTCTCTAGATCTCAACAACTCCCTTTCATGATGCCCTTTGCCATATTTATCTTCTTTTCTTGGGTGACTAGAGGTGTTCTCAGGTGAGCGAGAACATCTCGTTGGCCTCCTCGAGGTTCTCTGAGTGTCAGTGGGAGACAAATCAGACTCTGAAGTAAATCGAATGTGTTGGGGTGCCCGAGGGCTTTGTAGCTCTGCATTCTGCTCAGAATGTTCTGAATCAGATGAAAGCCGGACCAGTTCTGGAGTCCTTTCTGACACTGGCTTAACATAGCCGATAATAACACAGTCATCATCACTCCCAGCGGAATGCTCCTCTTCCACTGCAATAGTGCCAGTATTTGCTGGACGGTCTTGATGTGGCACAGCAGCAACAGACACTACTGCTTCCCCTACACTACTATCAGAATCCGAGTCCCTCACAGGGAAAGGTAATACCAGAGATGGCTCTGAGGAGTAGGATGGCCCTGGGGTCTCATCATCCCATGCTGTTTGGCTTAAGGTCAGACTAGGAGTGGCATAATCCTGGGATCCTGATACTAAAGAATCACTTTCATCCTCAGAGATGGCGATCACAGAGGTTTCTGAACTGCTACCCTCTCCGGAGGGCCGAGGCAAGTCATAAACAGCACGCTGGTCATATGCCTCCATGTTGAACGGGGATTGAGCAAAACTAAGAAACTCATGCAGGAAGTGCTCTGTATGGGATAGCAAGAAGGGTCGAATCTCATGTACAACAGCCTGGTCGTCCAAGTTATGTCGAGTGATCAAAGTCATGATTATGTGCTGCACTATGTTCACAAGGGAACCATGAGTACCATACAGAACAGTCAGCTCTCGTCTCAACCAAGGCACAAGCCTGTGAAGACAAGCAGGATTTCTTCTGAAGAACTCTGCAGAAGTCTCCCTGCTACGACCGCCATCCTGCACGCTCTGGACTCGCACACCTCTTCTGTACAGGGCTCGTCTGAATTTAATCATTTCTTGTTCGTGAAGACTTTGCAAAGATCTTCCCTCTCTCTCTCTTCTTTGTCTTACTGCCAACCTCCTTAACATGCTATGGAGATCTCTGTTGTGCCGCTGTGGAAGAGATCCCCTCAGGCCCTCAAATATGACCCCATGGTCAGGAGGAGGAGACGTTCTCCTCGGGGCTGGCCTGCGGTCGCCTGTAAGCGTGGTGCGATACCTGAATCTTTGCCCTGCCATGTTGCCAAATGAGCCATTTTCAGTTGGTCGCAGGTCAAACCTCTTGTAGTTATCTTCAGACTTAATGGTGTGATAAATTGAATTAAATGGCTGTTTGCACAAAGGGCATTCTGCTTTGTTCTTCGACCACTCATGGATGCAGCAGAAGCAAAACTTATGTAAGCACACATCCAGATATGATATGTTTTTGAAATGGTCCAGGCATATTGGGCATTTTGATTCTGGAGATGCTCCTTTTGATACAGTGTTTAACACAACACCTGACAGGCGCTCCTTCATCTGTGGTGATGCCATTATCTGATGGAAGAAATATTTGAATTATTAGGGTACTCGCATTTGCTACATTTGTGTGTAAAAGTGATAAAGTGTTTAAGTTTAATTGAAATTATAAACGAAAAGAATCAGAATGAACTAAAAATTATTATTATTATTTAAGGGGGATCAAGTCAAAACTGTCAAGGTGATCCGAACTGTCCTGATATGATAATAAAGAAAAAGTTTTCGCTAAAAGAAAACCATATTCGACAGTATAGCATTTTTTTTTTATTATTATTATTTCTTAGGGACAAAAAGTATTATTTTAACAAATCAGCTTCACGGTTTATTAATATGTAAAAACCTATTGTCAGCCCAAATCATTACGATATGAGTAAATACGGTCACATAAATAGCAATTATGTGATCGTATTTACTTATCTTATTTCTTTTTCTTATTATTAAACTAATTTATGACAGAAATAACATAATATTGGTATTTTACCATGTTTACAAAATATAAACAAACCAATACGGTGTCTATTTAAGTGTTTATTTAAGCGCAATAAATTCATTTTTATTTAAAACAGAAACGAAGAGAAATATGAAAAACATCTCATTCATAATGCTGTTTTAAACTTACTCTTTTGTGTATTTGTTGAAACTTTCGAAGTAAGTTACTTAGATCCTCTGAATTCCGCTGGGAGCATCTCGCTTAAATATCAGAAACAAACAAAAGAGCATTATGTCTTGCATTGTTTAATAATAATAATAATAATTGTAGTAATGTTTTACAGAATCCACAAAAACATGTTGACCTGAAGATAATGTAACTTACTGCCTAACAAACCAGCGCCGTTTTAAAGATCAATACACGGTATCTAAGAAGCCTGTAACGCATTATATCTTACGATTATTGCTACACCTTTACAGCTACAAATATAAAAGCGCTTAATAACGACCAAAAAAAGGTACAACAACTCTCAGTCGGTCTACATAAGCAATGTTGGACATCATGATGTAACAAAACAAGAACATTGCGGAAGTGAAATCCTGTCAAACTTTCAGAACTTCCTGTTTCTCACTTCAAAATAAAAGTCCATCAACCATATGCCAGACAAACATCAAAAAATGAGTTTTGAAATTTTGAAGCGGTAATGATGCATCAGAGAAGTAGCTCCTTCTGTTTGTGGTTTATGCTTTTCATTTCATAATTTCAAAATACTAAAACACAATTCTGAGAACTGTTGACTAAATAGCAATGTCTTATTTGACGTTTAAAGCGTTGAATTGTAATATGTTTTTCAAAATCATGCAATAACAAACATCAAAGACACTATGTTGTCAAGAATGTCACTCTTGGCTCTTCAGTGTGCTTTTAATTAAAATAAATCAAGACTCTTCTTTCATGCGAGATGTGTGGAGTAAAAAAAAAAAAGATTAAATTAGCTCACTTTTATGGACCTCAGAATGTACCCAAAAGAGTGTGATACTGTCATTCAAAGACACAGAATAGGCATTCAGAATCCGTATAATAAATTTTATTGACATAGTATACACACAAACATGTTTTTACAACCAGTGCTGACAGGTATGTCTATACTGAATATAAACTGGCATTTTCAGTGATGACCATGACTGTCTGCTTCAGGAAGATCTGGGACAACTTCTCCCGTTTCCAAAATGGTGTCTCCCTGAAAAACATACACACACACACAAAGACGGTGTGCATGAGAACATACATAAACATGAAAATGAATGATTATTTGAAGGTAATTTACAAAACTCCTTTTGATTATTAGTGCAATAACACTGTTTGGACCAAATATACTTACAGGAAACAGTCTGGGTTTAAGAGCAACAATTCCATATGGCATTTTCTGTGGAAACAAGAAATATCTATTTGAACTTTAAATTTAGGCATGACAATGATCAGCCAAAGCACAAAGATATTTGGCGTTACATTTTATCTGCAACCTTTGTACACATAATACAAGTCTTTATGAAAATATTTTGATTACATTTATTAAATGTAACAAAAAGATGAATAAATCTGACATTCTTTGAAATAAGACATCAAAGGTCATAAAGGTTATGATTATGTTTCAATAATAATAATTCGTAACAACAACAACAACAATAATAAGCTTTTTAATTGTTATCTCCATTATTCTAAATAGAAAAAAAATAATACAGTAATTACATTACTTTTTATTTCATAAAACAACGTGCATCCTCAACTGAAACCAAGCATTCTGTATTGCTCTGGACAAGTGAGTTCTCCCTAAAAATTCTTCTATTAAATAAATTATATATATTGCAATATTGTAAAATTATATATAGTAACAATTTTATTGTAATTTTAATATTTATTTTTATTGTAATATTTATTGTAATAATTACATTTGTATGTAAATTGATTTTTTTTTTTTTTTTTCAGTTTTTATATGTATCTAATGTCGGAGTATTCAGAAAATAATGAAATCTTATCTAAGCCTCAGAACTACCCTCATAATTATAACCTCTATAGTGGCTTGGACTTCCGTGTCATTTCAGGACAGAGCACAAATTACAGTTCTGTTCAATGGAAGCAGTGCAACTGTAAATGAAACAGTATAAAAGCACCATGAACTTACATTGACATGGTACTTCACATAGTAATGCACGATCCAGGCTGGGATCAGAATCCGCGTGACAGCAAAAACACCGGCATTATAGGCTTTAAATGTCTGGTTCATCCGCATAACAAGAAGATAAGACAAAATTGCATGTTATAATAGTATTGTAACGTTACTGGTATAATGCTCAGAGAATTCAGTTCATTGCAAATACCTAAACACAGCATACGTTTTTACTCTAGATGTGTTTAATCAGATATATAGACCAATTATGGCATAAACTCACGTAGAGTCTCCAGAGTGTCTTGGGCTGCAGAAATCCAGCCCAGAAGCGCTCGATGCGGCCGGGTGTTTTGGGTGCAACGACGGGTTCTCGAGGACTAAGCTCCTGATCTTTGAGCCACTGCCTCCGAAGCTTTGTTAACTGCTCAAAGCGGAGTTTTTCATCCGCTGAGTATCCAGTCATACTGATTTTCTCTTATTCCTCAAATAAAGCCGAATTTACAATGACATCTAAAGAGGACAAATCTCCCAGAGTGCAAGGCGAACTCAGGAACTTCAACATAAATATCATGGTTTTACACAGCGACAACTGCTGATCTGGAGTCAAATCACTATTGTGATGATTCGCACCACTACCACACGAGGTCAGGCGTTATTCAACAAAACTGCCTGAGGAAGAAGAGCTCAAGGTTTTTTAGTTTAGCACATAGCCATGCTAGGCCATACTGGTAGATCATCTGGGTGCAAAAATTACCTTTCTTCATTTATGGTTCAAAAGCAGTAATTTTTTGCTGACAAATAAATGTGCCCAATTTGTCTATATTTTTCACTGTATGCTGCCTTTCAGGTCACACCTCAGTAAGTTAGAACGTGGGAAAATTTTCTAAAAAAAAAATGAATGTACTACTCTATAATATTCTGAATATCAAACCTCTTTATGGCTGGTTTATGGCTGTCTTTAAGAAACTGTGAATAATGTGTAGTACAAAAAAAGTCTGGCATTATGCATATTTGAAATGCATATGAAACAACTCATTATTTTCCTATTTAAAATGCAAATTAACGCTAATATGGGGCATGCTGTATCACTTCTTTGTTTCTATTTATGGGCTTTTTTGCCTTTATTTTGATAGAACAGTAGAAAGAGAGGAAACAACAGGAAAAGGGGAACAGGATCTGTAAAGGACCACAAGATGCAGCTGTGCAATGGGAGCACTGCCCACAAGGTTTTTTTTTTTTTTTTTAATTTATTTATTTATTTTTTCATTTATAATTTAGAAACTTGGTATAGGCATTTTCGTCTAATTTTAATTGATAGCAGACACTCTCTCTCACTATATACAGTTGTGTTCAAAATAATAGCAGTGTGTTTAAAAAAGCGAGTAAAACTCAAAATCCTTATAATAACTTTTACTTCAGTACACACAAATGCATTGGGGACATTGCACATTCTATTCTAAATCAAAACATGAAGAAAAATTTAGCAAATGTGTTATTACTTTACAGAAAGTGAAGAAAAAGGAATATTAGTCTGTTCAAAAAAATAGCAGTGTCTGCATTTTTCTTTACAAAGTCAAACATTTACTGTATAAACAGAAAAATGCTTGAAGATTTAGCTTTCTTGTGAATGACTGAACTAACATTTAGTTGTATAGCCACGGTTTCTGAGAACTGCTTCACATCTGTGTTGCATGGAGTCTGGCACCTGTGAACAGGGATTCCAGCCAGGACGATTGGACTACATACCACAATTCCTCTGCATTTCTTGGTTTTGCCTCAGAAACAGCATTTTTGATGTCACCCCACAAGTTTTCTATTGGACTAAGGTCTGGAGATTGGGCTGGCCACTCCATAACGTTAACCTTGTTGGTCTGGAACCAAGATGCTGCTCACTTACTGGTGTGTTTAGGGGTTGTTGTCTTGTTGAAACACCCATTTCCAGGGCATTTCCTCTTCGGCATAAGGCAACATAACCTCTTTAAGTATTTTAATGTACTCAAACTGATCCATGATCCCTGGAATGCGATAAATAGGCCCAACACGAAGTATGAGAAATATCCCCATATCATGATGTTTGCACCACCGTGCTTCACTGTCTTCACAGTGTACTGTGGCTTGAATTCAGTGTTTGGGGGTCATCTGACAAACTGTCTGCGGCCCCAAGACCCAAAAAGAACAATCTTGCTTCATCAGTCCACAAAATATTGTACCATTTCTCTTTAGGCCAGTCAATGTGTTCTTTGGCAAATTGTAACCTCTTCATTTTTTCAACAATGGGACTTTGCGGGGGCTTCTTGCAGATAGCTTGGCTTCACATAGGCATCTTCTAATTGTTACAGTACTCACAGGTAACTTTAGACTTTCTTTGATCACCCTGGAGCTGATCATTGGCTGAGTCTTTGCCATTTTGGCTATTCTTCGATCCATTCGAATTATAGTTTTCCGTTTTCTTCATCTTTCTGGTTTTGGTTGCCATTTTAAAGCATTTGATATCAAGCTGAGCAGCCTATCATTTTCTGCACTTCTTTATATGTTTTCCCCTCTCTAATCAACTTTTTAATCAAAGTACACTATTCTCTTGAACTTTTCAATTAATGATTCAATTACACAGAATCAACAGCATGCATGTCATGACTGTTGGGTCTGTTGGTTTTCTATTACTCTACCACACCTACTAGTAAAATATTTGCCATGTAGAAATATAATTTCTACCAAAAACAGTGATTGATCTGGTTAGTGATGTTGGACTGCTATTATTTTTAACACAGCTGTATATATATATATATATATATATATATATATATATATATATATATATATATATAGCTTTTTTTTTTTTTTTTTTTTTGAAAATGTTCTCGACCTCGGGCCATCCAAGATATAGATCAGTTTATTTCTTCATCAGAATAGATTTGGATAATTTTAGCATTCCATCACTTGCTCACCAGTGGATCCACTGCAGTAAATGGGTGCCGTCAGAATAAGAGTCCAAACAGCTGATAATAACAACATATTAATACACAAATCTAGTAATCTACACAAATCCAGTCATTTATTTAACAACTTGTGAAGTGAAAAGCTGCAAGTTTGGATGAACAAATTCATCAACTTCAAATGTTCCTTCTTCCAGTGAAAAAGTCATCTTGTCTGGAGAGCAAAATGCACAGATCAAGCAAAGTTTACAAGTGAACAGTCTGAATAAAAATAAATAAATAAATATGTTTGTGGATTTTAATGTGAGAGGACAACGGGATGGATTTTTTTCACTGGAGGAAATGTTATTATGGGTTATGGAATTGCCTTGATGGATTTGTTTCTCACAAACACAAGATTTTCAATTCACGAGACATTACGGATGGACTGGAGTTCTTCTGATGAAGACACAAACTCATCTACATATGGTCTGAGAGTGAGCAAATTTTAATTTTGGGGTGAACTCTTCTTAAGTAAAATGTGGAACAACTTATTCCACTCCCCTGTACCATTTTTTTTTTTTTTTTTAACTAAGTTTAGTTCATAAAAGTGCCCCAGACACAAACACTGAAAAAATAATTTGGTGTAGGATTTACTCAGAAATTTCTAGCAAATTTCACAAATACTTACAAAGCAGCAGTAAGTAGCACAGTGAATTTAATGTGAAATTTTGAAGTAGATTTGAAATAGTATTACAGATTAAAATAGTATTTTCTTGTAAAATTACCTTCCTTTTATTTATAGTTTTACAAAATATTTTTTTCCACATTGTCACGTTTTTTTGGTCTTATTTTGCCCTGAGTTTTTCCTGTGTTTCCTTATTTGGTCACCTTCCTGTCCTTGTTTAGTTTTATTGATTGATCCCAGGCACCTGTGTTTTGTAATTATCCTGTTTTTATTAGTTCCTGCCTGTTCAGTTCTCCTTCGTCTGGTCTACTTACTACGTTTCCCTGTGTTTCTTTGGTTTATGTTCAAGCTTTCATGTTGGATTATCCCCTGTGGTTTCATTTATTAAAAACTAATTAGTTTACTTCTCGTCTCCTGCGTTCTCCTTGTAACACCATCGTGACACACATATTATGGAGATTGACAGTACTGGGCTAGAAAAACAATGATCTACACTACAAACATACAGGTACATCTCAAATTAGAATTTCGTGGAAAATTCCATTTATTTCAGTAATTCAACTCAAATTGTGAAATTCGTGTATTAAATAAATTCAATGCACACAGACTGAAGTAGTTTACGTCTTTGGTTCTTTTAATTGTGATGATTTTGGCTCACATTTAACAAAAACCCACCAATTCACTATCTCAACAAATTAAAAAAAAAAAAAAAACTTTTTAGTGAATTGTTGGCCTTCTGGAAAGTATGTTCACTCAATATTTGGTTGGGGCTCCTTTTGCTTTAATTACTGCCTCAATTCGGCGTGGCATGGAGGTGATCAGTTTGTGGCACTGCTGAGGTGGTATGGAAGCCCAGGTTTCTTTGACAGTGGCCTTCAGCTCATCTGCATTTTTTGGTCTCTTGTTTCTCATTTTCCTCTTGACAATACCCCATAGATTCTCTATGGGGTTCAGGTCTGGTGAGTTTGCTGACCAGTCAAGCACACCAACACCATGGTCATTTAACCAACTTTTGGTGCTTTTGGCAGTGTGGGCAGGTGCCAAATCCTGCTGGAAAATGAAATCAGCATCTTTAAAAATCTGGTCAGCAGAAGGAAGTATGAAGTGTTCCAAAATTTCTTGGTAAACGGGTGCAGTGACTTTAGTTTTCAAAAAACACAATGGACCAACACCAGCAGATGACATTGCACCCCAAATCATCACAGACTGTGGAAACTTAACACTGGACTTCAAGCAACTTGGGCTATGAGCTTCTCCACCCTTCCTCCAGACTCTAGGACCTTGGTTTCCAAATGAAATACAAAACTTGCTCTCATCTGAAAAGAGGACTTTGGACCACTGGGCAACAGTCCAGTTCTTCTTCTCCTTAGCCCAGGTAAGACACCTCTGACGTTGTCTGTGGTTCAGGAGTGGCTTAACAAGACGAATACGACAACTGTAGCCAAATTTCTTGACACGTCTGTGTGTGGTGGCTCTTGATGCCTTGACCCCAGCCTCAGTCCATTCCTTGTGAAGTTCACCCAAATTCTTGAATCGATTTTGCTTGATCCTCATAAGGCTGCCGTTCTCTTGGTTGGTTTATGCATCTTTTTCTTCCACACTTTTTCCTTCTAATCAACTTTCTGTTAACATGCTTGGAAACAGCACTCTGTGAACAGCCAGCTTCTTTGGCAATGAATGTTTGTGGCTTACCCTCCTTGTGAAGGGTGTCAATGATTGTCTTCTGGACAACTGTCAGATCAGCAGTCTTCTCCATGATTGTGTAGCCTAGTGAACCAAACTGAGAGACCATTTTGAAGGCTTGGGAAACCTTTGCAGGTGTTTTGAGTTGATTAGCTGATTGGCATGTCACTATATTCTAATTTGTTGAGATAGTGAATTGGTGGGTTTTTGTTAAATGTGAGCCAAAATCATCACAATTAAAAGAACCAAAGACTTAAACTACTTCAGTCTGTGTGCATTGAATTTATTTAATACACGAGTTTCACAATTTGAGTTGAATTACTGAAATAAATGAACTTTTCCACGACATTCTAATTTATTGAGATGCACCTGTATATTTCTTTTTTACAAAGATTTTTACAAATAATGACTCTTCAGAGGCAGCATGTATAAAACATTTTAATTATTTATATTACAATACAAGAATACATAATACCTTAGAGTGTGGGCTCAAACATAGCCAGCACCAGGTAAATATGTGTACGTACACACAGACACACACACACACACACACAGAAAAAAATAACACCTTTACAATATTATACAACATCTGAATGCATATTACTTGTTTTCTAAAGGAAATCTGTTCACAGGTCTCTGGCACAGAACCCTCCCTTTCGCAGTCTCTTTTCCGCATCGGTTTTCCTCATGCTAAAACGCAAGCGTTCGGTGAGCTACGCCGCGCACGCTGACCTGTCAACAAACTGCTCCATAAACACAAAACAAATAAAAGCAGGGGAGAGGAAACGTGAGCAGAAAATATGGGTCACAAAGATCATATAAAGATAGAAATCTGATATTACACCTGATGCCTCCCAAAATTGGGAGGGGTTAGAAAAATAAAAGTCTATATCTAAAAGAATCTATCCGGCAGGAATCTTTTCTTTCTCTCTTCTAGTGCTTTTATGTGAATAACAAAGGTAAAAGGAATTTTTATATAGCTATATATTTTTCTTGGTCACTCTGGTCTTTTTTAGTAGCCTTCACTGCCTGTCTTTATCCCATCTAGCTTTCTTGCTGCACTGACTTTAAGTATTCTCAATCATACATGCTCTGCAGAAAAACACAAAGTATCACTTGTTTCTTCCTGGGTTTTTTTTCTCCTCTGAGTGACGGAACACACATTTAAAATCCTTGGACACCTGGCACTTTCCACATAATTATATCTGTGCCTATACCCTCATTTTAGTGTTTTAAAACTTTCCCAAAAAACAAAAACCTAAAAAGAAAAGCCTGCAGCCACTGAATAGCCCTGTTTCTGTCACAAAGTATTTCTTAGATAATGCCAATGAAAGCTACAACCTCTTAGAGATGTTATAAAATCTCATGCCTAATTCTCTGAGCTTTCAATCAAAGCACGTTATTGGGAGGTTCTGTGCGAGAGGTTTTTTGATTTAACAAGTCACTTGATCAACATACTGAAACACACTCAAAAAGAATAGTTTTGCTACAACAGTCAGGCATATCCATGACATAAATGTAAACTCTTCTTAAAAATGTAGCTTTAAAAAAGATATAAAACAAAACTAAAAATAATATTTAAAAAAAAATAAAATAAAATAAAATAAACCATGTTCTCCCTCCTCTGGAAGCCCGTTTCTGGCACGAAATAATAATAATAAAAAAAATTATATTGCAATTCTGAGTTTATATCTCATTTTAATGTTTTAATATATTATAAAGTAATATATAAAACTCCACGAAGAAATGTCATAATTGTGAGATATAAACTCATAATTGCAAGAAAAAATGTCCGAATTGTGAGATAAAAGACATTTTTTTATTTATTTTTTTTATTCTGTAGCCAGGGGGAAAAAACTCAAAATTCAGTTTACACTTACAACTGTGTAAAAGTCAGAATTCTGAGTTTATATCTACAGAGAAACAAAGTCCGAACTTAAAAAAGTCACAGTTACCTCTTATTTTATTTTTTTATTGTTTTACATTTGTTTAATTATTATTATTATTTATTATTCCATGGCAGAAAACCGGCTTTCATACTCCTTTCAGTGTTTGCAGAGAATGGAGAGATTTAAAAAAAAAAAAAAAAAAAAAAAAAAAAAAAAAAAAACAATGTGTTGGTCACAATATGCACCATAATATTGAAACAGTGCTGCTTTCTAATACACCCCACCCCTTTACGAACAAAAGAATCATATTGCTGTATCTTTTCTGTTATGGGCGGAGGATCAAATACTATAATCGCCTTAAGCACACTTTAACACTAAACAGGAACTACCATTGGGAGAGTGTGGGGAGGACTCGAGCTGCCATTATTGATTGATTCCAATGCTCTTCTCCCAAGGTCTTCCACTTCATTGTTTGAATAAAAAACACATCATAGGCATAAGGACTATAACAAGACAGCTATTATGAAACTTAAAAAAAAAAAAACTATGAAAAGAGCCTCAAGGGCAGAGTTGATTAGATAACGCTTTTCAATGGGGTGAGTCAAGCTGCCACAAGAGAAGATGACCAGTGTCACAGTGGATGATGTTGCATGGCAGAATGGAAAGCACATTTTTGAGGAATTAAAAAAAAAAAAAAAAAAAAAAAAGATGGAGGTCAGAGGTGACTAACCCAAATTTCTCATCAAAAGGACAAGGAAGAGTCTATTCTGAGGATGGCAGCTGTGGGGTGGCTGGCAGGTTGTGGTTTTGAGCAGGGTTGGAGGGATGGATGTATGAAAGAGATTGGGAAAAGAACAGGGATACGACAAGTCAAGGCACAGCATGACAGTTAGGGACAAATGCCAGAGTTCTCCCAAACAAAATTAGCCTGGCTTCATTTTCTGTCATTTTCATAAACTCTATTTTTCTTTTAATCAAGGACTATTTAGGAAAATATAATACAAAAGCAACTACAGAAAATATAATATCACTTTCAGTGACCAATATTTTTTTTTTTGGCTTCTTTTTTCCAAATATACATTTGTTTTTTTTGTTTTTTTCTGTTTCTTTTTGTTATTTATTTTGGTCTAACCTGCTTTGAAGACTGGGACTGTCTGTGACGAGTTGGAATTCCCAGCACAAAGAACTTTGTTTCATATACTGAATATTGCACACTGCACTGCATATATACTGCTGAAGAATAAAGGCTTCAAAAATTATTGCAAGTAAGTTACGGGGAAAGACAATGAACTAAAAACATCAATATAATATTCTGACAGTACCAACACCTCAACAACAAAGAGCTTTTCCCCCCTGTACACCTTCACAAGGTACGGTCATACAGTTTTGACTTGTCAGTTTGAGTGCTGCCATACATACACACAATCTAAACAAAACAGAACTACTCATCTTCTCAAGTCTCTCAGGCTTGGTCCAGAATCAGTTCACTGCATAAGAAAGCCATAGCTTTCCAAGTTTATTGCTACATCATTTACTACTGAAAGTTTTACATAAAGACTACTACACTGATGTATTTGCACAGCACCATTGCTTTGCTATGAATCAACCATTAGATATTAATATTCTCTTTTCTTTCATAAAAAAGTAGCCAATTAATGAATCTTCATGGTCACTTTAACTGTGTGGGATGAATACTGAAATAGAATTCATTCATTCCTAGAAGTGCCCTGAAGTTTTGTCCTTTTGCTCCCTTTCCATTAGTCTATTAGGTAGTCTGTTAGTGTCCCTAATGCTATGATTTTCACTTTCAAGAACCACACAAGAATCCTGTTTAAACCCATTACGCAAAATGAACTGACACACAAGCAAGCTCTATTCACAGACCTAGTGACCTGCCTGCCTAGATAGCATTTTGGGTATTATAGACTTGCACCCCAATTTTGGAATAGTCATAGGCTGCGTTTACATAAATGCACAGATCTGATCTTTTGATCATATCTGATTTTTTGTTCCATCTGTTTATATTCATATAAGACACAACTGATATGTGCGTCTAAATTAATTCTCTTCCAAACTAGAACAATTCCTTCGGTGATCACTTTTAGCAACACAGTTGACCTTCTGGTTTTGGATGTCCGTATATAAAATTTAAAACTGTCATTGATGTTTGCAACACAAAATTTGACTGAACAGATAAATTAATGGTAGTTTCCATAAGATCTAGAATTCTGAAGTGAAAAAAGTAGCGCTGTGAGATTATATTCACTTGAATGAACTTAAGAAAGAGATGCGTGGTAATTACCTACATCTGTGCAGTGTCTTTATATCATGAATCTATGAGTTTAAGTACTTCAAAATCAGTGACGTTATCACTTTGTTGCTGAAAAATAAAATCTAGCATTCAGTAGAGAATCTATTCTATTCATAAAATTCATTGAGCAGGTTTCTATGCTCCTGAATGTTTCTGTGTGTGCATAATCTACTAATATAAAGTTTCCTAATCTAAAGTGATTTGTGCAAGTGCGTACAGGCATGTGTGCTTCATAATATAACATTAAGAATAGTTATATTGTGGGTAAATGTGTCGCCCTCACCAGTGGTGGCTTGGAATTTACATGTTTAGACATAGGTCAGATTTCCAGATATCAAATATATATCTACTTTAAAACTACATTTGGAAGTGGCTCAGAATGGATGCGGATTTTTGTGCGACAATATCTGATCTATGTAAAAAAAATTTAAAATAAGTACAAAAAAAAATCTGATTTTGTGCAAGTGTAAATGCAGCCAAAAAGTACACAGGAAAACCATGCTGCCTTGTGACATACACATAACCAAGCCTATGTAGAGTTTTTTTTTTTCCTTTTCAGTTAGGATACTGCGTTTATGTAGGCGATAGACAGCTAGGCAGTTACTAGGTTTTGGAACAGAGCCATAGTTTCTCATACATACACAGCAGAACAGACAAGTTAAAACTGCATTACCACACCACATGATCTTACTACAACCACATATTGCTTGTCTGTGTGTATTTGTGGGGTTAGGGAGGGTTTGATATAAAGCGCTGCAAGGGTTGAAAGGGGAGAGAGTTTTCTGAGGAGTGGAAATCAGCCAGGTGCTTCCTGCCAGCTGGGAGTGGCTGATGGGTATGTTGAGGTGACACACTGTTGCGGTCTGACACGGCCTAGCAGATGTGAGCCTGTAATCTGTGGGAATGTGAATGGTGGCCTCCATCGCTGGAGCTGCTCTGCAGGCTGTAGTGGTCCTCACCATCGCTAACACTGTCCACGCTATCACCCTCACCTGGTGTGAACTCCAAGCCCTCTATGTCAACATCCACTTCTGTATACACACAGAAATAAAAACTCATTATTAGTGATTTTTACACCTCAACCAATGATCTCAAGAATAAAGGAATATTCTAGGTTATGTTAAATCTAATTTCTATGGATGACAACTCTGAGATACTGTCAGTTACCACAGACTGATTTTGACTTAAATGAATGGGCAACACAAGTGGTATGGTTATGCTTATGAAAAAGTGTAATTATTTAATAATTTTTTTTTTTAATTTTTATTTTTTTTGCAGCGCTGCCCGCTTACCTACTGGTTTTTCACTGTACATGTATATACTGTGAGACCGCTTCCCGTTTGTTTGTACATATAGACGGGTGAGGAGCTGAATTATCAGTGGTAATCAACAGCATGTACATATATACAGGCTGTTCATACTGCAGCTGAATACAATACAAATCTGATTTTCTGCTCACTTGCTCAATTGCCAAGCTCAGTTTTTAAATTATAATAATAATAATAATAATATTATATATATATATATATATATATATATTATTATTATAATATATAATATATATTATATATATTATTTGTATATATATATTATTTGCTGTTGTGCTGAATGCAACAAAGCGAATGCGCAAATATTTGTCCATCAGAGATACAGTGTAGACTGTATCTCTGATTATAATGATTTCTGTTTCCTTTGGACACGACGCACGGGTGTTACTGATCATGCTCGGGATCTGTGAACGATCATAATGTGTGTCGGGATCTGTGAACGATCATAAACAGCACTTCAACTCAATTTCAACAACGTGTCCGTAGAATTCCTTACAGGAGTGAAAATAAATGAATCGAGAACATGCTACGATTGGTCAGCGAAGTGTGGCTGTTATCTGATTGGCTTGAGTAGATAGTGGGTGGGGTCCACATATTTGTGGATGTATTTATCAGCATGTTTTAATGATAGAAGTGTTTCAAAATCACAGAAGCACGCAGCAATCCACAAATTCACAGAAATCCATTAACAAGTGCACTGCGAGCAATCCACAAATACTTGCAATGATCGAAAAATGCAGAGGATGTGATTCACAAATGAATGCCAGGCAAAGTTGTGTTTGTGACAAAAAATTAATATGTGAATATGTTTTTTTTATTTTCAAATCTCATTTTATTTATTTATTTGTGAATTTAATTTATGTTTGTGAAACTAAGATTTATTTGTGGATCTCATTCTATTTATTTGTGATTTTTTTTATATATTTATATACACACACACACACACATATATATATATCTATCTTTACAGTTATTTGTGGATTATAATCTATTTATGCAACAAAAAATATTTCCATTTTTTTTTATATATATACATATATAAAAAAAGTGTATATATATATATATATATATATATATATATATATATACACACACACACATATACATATATATACAAAATACACACACACACATATATATATATATATATATATATATATATATATATATATATATGTGTATATATATATATGTATATATGTGTGTGTGTGTGTGTGTGTGTGTGTGTATGTATATATATATATATATATATATATATATATATATATATATATATATATATATATATATATATAAGTGATTATATAGCTAGATAGATAACTAGATAGATAGATAGATAGATAGATAGATAGATAGATAGATAGATAGATAGATATAAGTGATTGGTCTGCATTCAACTATGGTCATACAGTCTATGTAGTGCAGGGTGTATACAGTATGTGTGTAGCATGTATAATTGCTGAAAGTATAGTGCTTAATTTAGTTTAAGGTTTTATTGTTTGTAAGTGAATATCAGCAAATAAGATTATTTCAGCTGTGCTGTACCTTGCTCAGAGTCAGTGGAGATGGTGGAGCCCATGCTGTCAGTGCGAATGCGCTCTAAGCCCTGTACAGAAAGCTGCTCCAGGCGCCGTTTGAGGTAGCGATGTTCTCTCTGCAGTTGCTCCTTCATGTTTAGAGCCTTTCTGTCCTGTTCCTCCAGCTTCTGCAGAGCATATGTTATCACTGATCAAACCACAGAGCACAGAAACATCACACTGCATGACCTGTATCATCTACCATTGCCTAGAGCATGCAAAGTGCAAGAAATCCACAATTTTGTGAGCTAAAAATGGGAATCAATCACATTAACAGAAAGACAGATCTATGCTGCATGACAGGAAACCAGGCAGGTTGAGCTGAAATACTGTGTAACAAACAGGAAAGAAACAAAAGGGTCAGCAGACACATGGTACTGGGTTTTCTTTGTCTTGTCTCTTTCACACACTCTTAAGTGACAGTTTGTTGAACACTTTCCATTCCATTGAGGCTTACACCCCTTTTCATTAGACAGAGATAAATGAGTCAGTGGCATAAAAAAAGCGTCCATGATAAAGAAAAGGAAAGCTCTTTTTTATTTTTTTTATTTCATTTTTTTTTTTAAAGTACTATTTCAAGAAAAATTTCAGTTTAATGACTTTCAAGATGTTATGTGGTGTAACCAAGTAAAAAGTAACCTTGAAAGCATGTTATTGTACACAACTTAATTAGTATGTTAAAAAAAGAGATCTTATTTCAAGTCATTTATTTTTTATTTAATTATTTTACAAATATCATGAATTAGGCTATTCATTCACAAATATCATTATGTTTTTGGGGAGCATTTTACAACCTAAACTTAGCTTCCCTTCTCTTAAAAAGGTGAAATTTTCTTATAATTAAGAAAGATTTTGACCTAAACACAAATTCATGAGGGTCTGCAGGGCTCCTCTCTATGGTATCATTTTCTGTTTTGCTGTTTTGCTTATTTCCCTTCATGCTTATGCATGTCGGATGGACCACATAACAATGTTGGTCACACTACATAACTTTGATTTGGCAGATGAGTTGTTTTTAAATAATAATAAGCAGTGAAACGGTTTCTTTCCCAGAATTTCATTCTTTTCATCAGTTTTTTCCCTTGATGATACCAGGACAGTTGTATCACCCTAAAATGTTTTCTTCATAGTACCACACAAAAATATCAATGTGAATCTTAATTCAGCAATTGCCTCATATAATGCTGCAACGATTCAATGATTTTAAGCCTGGAATAAATTACCATCTCAATCATGTCAGTAACTGTGGGTCATCTGAGTTGCAACATGGAGAGTGACAAACTTCCTGTAGACAGTTCCTGATTAACTTCCCTTCTGAATGTAACTGCTTTAAGCTGCTCTAACCTCTTTACTGCTGTGCAAACAGAGATCTTGTCAGAAAGATGCTGATTTGTTTGTACCTTGATGTGCATTTTGGCGCGTTTGAGCAGGCTCAGTGTGGTGTGACGGGTGCTATCAGGACCCAAAGGCACAAGCTGTTTCAACTGCTCCAGGTACAATCGCAGTTTGGCACGTCTGCAATAAATAAAGAATAGGTTGGAGTGAAGTATTACCCTGGGATAAATTTAGAACTTTAGAACTGACTCAAGATGCTGCTGTGGGCTGCTAACAAAAGGGCTGCTGGTTTGAAGCCATGCAGGTATGACTGAGGAACTAGACTTATGAGATATGATTGCAGCTTTATGTAACAGGACTGGTCCTGTGATTCATTTAAAAATAAAATTCACCAAAACTCTACAAAAAGACTCCACAGATACTAAGGATATGTCACATAATATATTTATATTGGCAGGGGCATAGAAAACAGAATTAAGGGGGACCAAATCGTTCAGTATAAAGGCTCTTTCACACCAAACCAAAAGTGAAACAAACCATTGGTCTATTAATATCATGTGCAAAATTAATCTTTTGTATATTTTGGAATTAATACTACCATATAGATGAAAAGCAAATTCATGGCTTGTCAAAACAAGTGGATTGACACAAACAGTGAGAAGTCTTAGTGCTGTTCTACTCCGCAATCTTAGCTCTTAATTAAATTTGAGGACTGGAAGTAACTGCAGCTCAACTTAGTGGCTATAGTAAAGGATGTCCCGCGTTTCATCTAAAAGAGGCAACAGCTTTTCTGGAAAGCACCAGCTTTTTTTTTTTTTTTTGATTGATTGATTTATGCTTAAGAAGAAAATAAATTATATTAATTGTTCTTAATTTTTATCTGTGATTTGACATGTTATTGATATGGTAAGACTTTTCTATCTTTCCAATTTAAAGTAGATAAAAATATCTGTAGATCGAGTTACCAAGGCGGTTGCAGAACAAACTGACTTTCCAGAAATAGACTTTGCCAGAGTCCATCAGAATGAGGCGACTCAGGCAGACTGGGGATCTAATCTGGAGGAAGTGACCCTTTTTGGAGAAAGAGACCATTGACTGTAGAGTGTTAAGCTGGTGTGGGCAAAGCCAGCCCTTTTACACCTCTTAAAAGAGAAAAAAAGACAGAAAAATATTCATACTGTATATGACTGACTCTCATGTGAATATACACACACAACTTTATAGCCAGTTCTCAAATGCACGAAAACATCTTCATCTGCAAGAAATCGTTACTTGCTTACATAAGTGAAATGGAAGTGGATGGAAATGTAACTCTGTGGACTTTTTGAGCTATATCTAACCTGTGAAGCCTCATGAATGACTCTACAATGGCCTTGACACATGCACACCTAACAAAGTTACACTTATTTGTTTTTACTGTGCCTCCTCTTCATTGTAAAAGTGATCTTAAAGAGCCTTGCACTGTTTGTGGAACAAAAATTAATCAAGTCCACAACTATGTAACTAAAAATAAAATGTTAAAAAATAACATTTATTTACAATAAAGGCAATATTATTTGCCCAACTTTTGCTGGCCACATTTCTTAAAATACTGTGATGGAAGTAACTCAAGTTAAAAGCTTTGGGGAAAAATTTATGAACTTGCCAAGTTAACTTGTTTTGATACTTTTTGTGGTTCATCTCAATCAGTTTTATTCAATCAACTGGTACCACATAAGCTGCTACAACCAACAGATTGGGTCCAGTCTTATTTGCAACCATACTGTTGTACTGATCAAAATAAAATGTCAACAGCAGAGAGCCTGGTTAGTAAATTATAATATAGTGTACCTACTAACATAGAGGCTATTTGAAATAGGCCAGGCTTCACATCATCATAACTCTGTGAATGATTAACATGAGCTAAAATAACAGGACATTGTGTCCTGAGCTTCTCTTTCTGGTCCTTCACTGTCTGCTTTTCACAGCAATAGTGCACATGTATAATATCAATCAGTAATGTTGCAAGACCTTTCATGCAAATATTTGTTGAAATAGCCCATAAGGTTTCAACTCCTGAAAATCTGATCTCACCAAAAGTGCAGTGATCTGATTTCTGGGTCAAACAGTCAAGTCAATTTTATTTGTACAGCAGTATTCATGATACATAATGTTCCAAAGTAGCTTTACAGAACATGGGGCCTTAAAACCCCCACTGAGAAAGCATAATTTGACTGTGGCAAGGAAAAATTCCCTAAGATGTTAGGTAGGATAAGAAATAAACTTTGGAAGAAACTAGACTCAGTTGGGGTCAATTCAGTCAAAGCAATAACTAATACATGCACTTGACTTAAACTTGAATTTTACATGGCTGAAAATTAGCAAAGGAATTCTTGTGGGGTAAACTAATTTTACTAGACGCATAATCAGCAGTGTTAATTTTGACAGGCATTTTTGATTTAGTCTTAGTCTTGAGACGAAAATGCTTAATAGTCTTAGTCACATTTTAGTCATTTAAGTCTTTCATAGTTTTAGTCTAGTTTTAGTCATTACATTTTTGTCAACTTTTAGTCATTACTTTTAGTCAAACTGCAGTTACCAACATTTATTTAGGTAGCTATTTTATATGTAGTCTTCTAACAGAAATAGTCATTAATTATTTTCTCTTTAGACCAAATCAATTAAGCTCATGATAAATTTGAATCAAGGATTGAATTTGGAAAAACTGGAATAAATGACATTTCATTTTTGGGTTGAGATACAAATTAAACTAATTTTTAAGATACAGTAGGTTTACTTAACATGTTTACATTTATTTAACATCTTTTGTTGGTTAACATTAATGACACAGATAGGCAGGGCTCGAATTGAGGGGGGATGCAGGGGGATGGCATCCCCCTGGTCGAAAAAAAAATGACAAAAAGCATCCCCTCTGTAAAACCACCATCCCCCCTTACATCCCCTTTGGATTATTAATTTTGTGTATTACGTAAAAAACTTATGCACATGAAATGTTAAAATTCTCTTCTTATGATCATTTACGAACTAAATAACGGCGATTGGCCAATCAGAACTTGGTACTGTAACAAACTGCGCACAAGCAGAAGCAATTTCGTCATTTTTTGCACAAAATGGTTTAACCGCAACTTTGGAAGTTTAAAAAAAAAAAAAAAAAAAAAAAAAAGACAACAGAAGGTATGATGTTTCCTTGATTAAAACTTAAAGACATTCTTCTGACATAATGTATGTGTGACTGTAGGAGAGCTGACATTGTCCAACTTAGAGAGAGAAAAAAAAAATTAAAATAAAAAAACATGTCTTGAGAGTCCAAAAGCATTCAATGCGTGATGAAGCCCATTAGAATACAGTTAGAATGCCCTTACAATTCCAGCAATGAAACAAAAATACCCATGTATGAGTTAAGTTTTTATATTCATTGCACAAGCAATGTACTTTTCTATATATCAGCACGTGCGCGAGGTCGCAAGCACAAATGTGCTATTAGTTTTATACAACAGTGCATAGCAACATGGTGTTTCATTCCGTGAATGAATCAGTTTTTGAACTAATCAAGTGAGCCAGTGATTCAACGGTCTCACTTCTATTGAATCAGCCGTTTTGAACGAATCGTTTGATTTGAATGATTCAGTAAGTCATTTATTAAAACAGGGACTTGCTGCCACCTACTGACGGTTTTATTGTCATATTTATTTATCCATGACAGACCTAAATCAGCCAAGGTGCCAGCACAAAAACACATTCAGCAAAATATTGTTAAATTATCAATATTGACCAAAATTCCTCAGCCCACAGAAGGAAAAAAAAACCTTATAAATAACAGTTCATTTAATAAGGCAAATTTTTAATTAAACAGAAACCTTTTTAAAAATGAGACCAATTTTGTAATCGTGTAAAATTAGCCACAGGACACTCCCCTCCTTCCCTGACCACACCATCCCCCTTAATTTTTTTATTTACAAATCGACCACTGCCGATAGGTATTTAATTAGGAATGCTGTCCCGATGGAAGGCATGCATGCAATACTGACACATTCAGTTTTCACCCACCTGTTTACGTTCACTTAAGCCATAACTGACTGTATTTATGTGAGATACTCTACACGATGGACATTTGGACTGCTGTGTGTGTATTTGAGCACTGAGAACTGATTCTCGTGTGAGAATTGAAGAAGTGGAGCGGTTCGCGAGAGAGAGCACTTCTATCAGCGTGATTCCGCCTCTCGCGCCTTCACTAACTTTAAGTTAATCGACAAAGAATTGTGACTCCCAGGAAAAACGGGACATCAGGTCACCCTATCTCTAACCTGAGGCCATTGTTTCAGATCGCTAATTTGCGTTTTGGTAGCCTGTCCATCCACTGCGGCTGCCATACTGACATTAGATATGCAAACGCCACTTATCTGATGGCAATCCAATGACAGGGACGCACATTTTGAAAGACAAGACAGTTAACTTAGCCTATAGAGACAGAGCGCATTTAGGCCACGCCCACACCGGGGGGGAACAATCCAACGCTCTCCATTGACTTTGTATTGCGGGAAGCTGCATCCTTGTCTTTTCTGACTTATAACAAAAAACAGAGCAATGCCTAAAAGCTGCTATGTGACAAGGTGTACAGTAAACAAGCTAAAAAACCCAGTACTACGTTTTTATAAGCTGTCGACCCCCCAAAAAACAAGCGTTTAAGGACATATAGTTGTAGATGTCGGGGTATTTCACGTTGGGCCATTCAGTAGGATCATATCTCAAACAAAAGGAAGGTAAGCAAAAGGGGCACTGATGGCTCGTTTCCACTGAGCGGTACGGTTCGGTACAGTACAGTACGGTACGCAATTATGTCCGTTTCCACTGTCAGAAGTTGTGAATGGTACCAAAATAGCGAACCGTACCGTACCACTTTTTTGGTACCCTTTCGTTGGGGTACCTAGCACAGCAAAGGGTACCAAAAGCGTGGAGCTAAACTCACTGCAGGATGTTGACTGGTTTACCAGAATCGTCACTTTTGCGTGATACAAGGGTGTAAATCTTCTCTTTCACTTGTTCCACTCTGCGGTGTTCGGCTTATTACATAATTTTTGTGCGCAAACACAAAATAATATAACAGTGCATTTTATAATTTTATATTTTCACACAGACAATAGCCGTTTCTCAATATGCGTTCTTGTTTGTTCTTGTGGACTTGTGAAAAGTCATTGCCCAAAAACCCGCGTAATTTTCAAAATATTACTTTTATTGTGTCATGAAACGTAGTTTTAAGAGTTTTTCAGGCGAGAATGTAATTGTTTAAAACTCAAATCTGTGGTTTATTTATAAATATATACCGCCTATTTGAAAATTTGCTATGCCGATTTCGGAGCTCGAGGCGATCACCCAGCAATCAGTGCTCATGTATCCACACAGAGCATCCTTACGCACGGCTAGTCCTTCCGACATTAGCTGCTGGCTCTGATGTCTCTGTAGTGATTAAACAAGAGATACAATTCGTTTTGTGTATATTTAACAGGCATTCATGGTCTCATGAATCTATTATTTATTCCTGGTCATATCATTTTGACTGAGCACAAAGTTTAACTTTATATTTATTTTGAACTTTACCGTAGTAACTTACAGCGCTGTACACTTTGTAGCATATGTTTGACTGAATTGTTTGCTTTTGTCTTTATTTCCTCTTATATAAGCCTTTTATACTTTGTACTTATACTTTTATAATGGATATTATTGTTCATTAAAACTGATATAAAAGAGGCAGTGTTGTGCTTATTGCCGTGCTTTATTGTCGATCGCTACTTTCCGGCATACACCACGCCTATCAAGTAAAGGGTACTGTTGGCAGTGGAAACGCAAGCTGGATCAGGGTGTTCAGTCCCGAACTGTACCGTACCGTACTGTACTGACCCATACTGCTTGGTGGAAACGAGGCATAACAGACCAATAAAATTTGGTTTCTCCATAACATGGTCAAAAATAATGAATGTTTCCTGTCGCCGATTATTTTTCCCTCCAGTGGGCGCAGATTGTTATAAGTCAGAAATGACTAGGAGGCAGCTTCCTGCAATACAAAGTCAATGGAGAGGGTTGGATTGTTTTCCCCCCCGGTGGGCGTGGTTTTCAGATTATGACGCGTTGCGCTCTGTCTCTATGCATTGCGGGAAGCTGCGTCCTTGTCGTTTCTGACTTATAACAAAAAACAGAGCAATGCCTAAAAGCTGCTATGTGACAAGGTGTACAGTAAACAAGCTAAAAAACCCAGAACGTTTTTATAAGCTGTCGACCCAAAAAAAACGTAGCCTGAACAAAGTATTTTTAGTTGGAGAAGTCAGTTTAATTTTTTGTGTGAACAACAAAAATACTCTAAACATGTCACTGGCAAAAGTTGTTTTGTTTACCTTACTTAGATACTCAAGTATTTGTTCACAACATATCCAAATGTTCTCCCAAGTTTTCAAATGTTCTCCCAACTTTTCAAATTGAGTCATCTGAACAAACAATTTTACATTGAACAATATTGCACAAGTTCCCAGCATGCATTGCAGCTTGAAAACATTTTATGTTAATTATTATTAAAATATTATCATTGTTTTAAATTTTATTCATTAGATGAACTAAAGTTTTTAAGTTGTCGGTTGCTAGTTGAGTTAACTTAAGTTGACTGCGATAGGTTGCCTTATTTTTTTTTAGTTGGGTCAACAATTTTTTTTAATTTGTTTTTTTACAGTGAATGCTCCAATCACAATATGATCACTGAAGCTGTCAAAACCACATTTTACTGTGGGTATCGGACGCATTTCTTTGTCTCATTCGACAAGGAAAACGCTTATTAAAACATGCACTTGGCAAAGCAGCACTGCTGTCAGTGCTCAGTGTGGTCATCTTTCATGAAGGAACATATTGGAATTATTATGTGCATAATTTCTTTGAAATTCATGATAGGTGCTAACAATTGAGGAAGGGCACTGTAACTTGGAAGATACTTTATACTTGTGATATCCTAGCGCATCAGCAAAGGCAGAACAAAACAAAGCTGGACTGACTTAAATCAAGAAAGGTTAAATGTCCGAGTGACCCCACAGATCTCAATCCAACTGAACATTAACTTAAAAAAAAAAAACTGCAGTTCACCAAACAATCCCCATGTAACTTGATAAAGGTTGAGAAATTTTGGAAAAAATGGGCAAAAATGGGAGAAGCAAGATCTATTGGTGATTCACCAAAAGACACTGACAGCAGTGACTGTTAACCAAAAATGATTCTACCATGTATTTGCCTGGCAAAAGTTGGTTAAATCTAATATTGCATCCTTTACATAAAATGCCAAAAGCATCAGAAGAAAAACAAACAAACAAACATTTTGTTTTTTCCAAACACAGTGGATATGACCAGAGATCATCTTTGCATGGAACACTCTGAAATGGGTTGCATGTCAGAGGCCCTGTTTCCTTCTGTTATTAAGATGTTTTAACTCACTAAGGTGTTGTGATTCATTCACAAGCCAAAAATATTGTAATTATGAGTTCTTGGCACATAAATGACCTAATAAGAATTACTAAGAATTCTAGATTTGTGATGTTGAAATGAGTGTGTTGATTTGATCTGATATATAATATAGACAATATCATCTATACATCAATATATATCGGAAAGCAAGTCTATAGTGAATTATAATGAAAGATTTTGCAAGTTATTTTAATTTTACATGCTGTAATTCAGTCATTTTAAAGGTGTGATGTACAGAACAGCTGATTCACAATGAGTATACAAATTAATTGCTTGACTTTCATGGTCGTTTAATGTAATGTTTAATGTTGTTTTAATACCATGCACAAATAATAGTTTTCTAAAAATAATTTTGATCATTTTGAATTCAATTGTAGTTATTTGGGTTTATTGTTCACAGCATAATTATTATGTTTGTTTAGACTACTTCCAAGCATGACTTTCCCAAACCTGTTTTCCATAGCTGAATTTCTAGAGAATGTTTTTACTTTAAAATGCTAATAAGGTAGACAAACATCTCATGGTTAGACAGCCTAAACATTCTCTGTCATGCAAATATAAATTAGACTTTCAAACTGAAAGGAAGAAGTCTACTTTGTGTTTATTATTAATAACTAATAAGGTTTAATTAATAATTTGTTACTAAATAACATTTTAAATGACTAATTGCTAAATTACTCATTTGTTACTGTTGACTTTCCACAGCACTTTGAATTAGAAAAGTCTGTGTCAAAAAAGGTTGAGGAAGCTTAGATTATCAAAAACAAGTACTGCCATTGTGCACATTCAAACAGCAGGTAGGAGGGTAAAAAGTTGAGAGTAAAAGTCACTGTTATCATTAAAACTTCAAATTCTTGTCAATTAAACATAGCACACCAGCGAAAGGGACTTCAATTTAGCCAGGACAACGAATGAATAAAAGTTTCTTTCCTATCTTTTGATTGGTCAATACAGTGTTCCAGCTGTGCTAAAATAATATATGACACGCATGGCACAGATCAAGAGACAAGTACATATATATATATATATATATATATATATATATATATATATATATATATATATATATATATATAAACATTTTGATTTAAAACAACTGTGTCCTTAATTTATGTAATAACCTTTTTATCAAACCAATGAGGCTGCACATTATTCAACAACAACTTCCAGCCATGACTATATTCACAATATAGCACAGCCTTTAGTACGTTTGTTTAATTATTACTTTTTACAGCATTAACTAATTTGACGCTCCTGCACAGAAGCGCCAAAACAGGAAAGTACATGACATTGAAATGTTTTTCTCCTTTGTATTTCTATATGTCTCTTCAAAACAAATGTCATAATCCTGCCTGTATGGTTTTCCTGTTTTTCCTAGTACTCTGTCTAGTGTTGTTAATGGTTCAGAGGTTCCACAAAGGACATGACTGAACATATTTCTCACAGAGCAGCAGTAATCAATTCCTCAAAATCAAGCATGTGACAGGCAAACTCCAAGAAATCAGCACAAGGGAAACAAATCTCACAAAAACACACTCGACCTCTGGTGCAAACATAAACAGCACAAAATTGTCTTACATATTGTAATTAGTTTACTTTAATTTTTATTTAACAGTGTTACTAACTACAGCCACCTCTTTCTTCAGGGTTTGAAGTCAACATTTTCACTCTCCAGGTAATTTGGCTAATGTTTTTATTTTTGTTAACAACTTTTTATTAAATTTTCGTCTGGGAACAGCAGCAAAAAACAAAAAGCAACTGTGCAAATTCAGAACCCACCCCAACCCATCCCACCCCCTGGTAGACTTAAAAAAATATATATATAAATAATGATAATAATAATAATAATAATAATAATAATAATAAATAACTAAATAATAATAATAATAATAATAATAATAATAATAATATTAAATTAATATTAATAGATAAATAAATAATAAAATAATTTTTTACAAAGACTTTAGAAAAGATGACAAAATTAAAGGCTGAATGCCATAAATTTACAGTTTCCACATTAGATCCATGTATACGAGAAGTTGAAAGTTCCATCGAGATGATGTCCAACAAATACGCAGTCAATACACAGTCTAGGTTCGTCTGTCCATTGTGTGAGGAGGATTCCAACGGTTGCTGCTGTGAGAGCAGCTAACAGTAAACATCTTTGTTGGACGGACAAGGTGAAGTCTCAAAAGTCATTCATGAAAAAATGGCGCGGAGTCAAACATATCTCAGTACCCAACAAATATGATAGGTCTTGTGAGAGCTGAGTCCAAAAAGGTGAGAGAGAGGGGCACTCCCAAAAACAAATGCAAAAATGTGCCTAAAGATCCTTGTGAACAGAGATTACACTTAGGAGAAGACGACAGATTCATATAAAAATGTTTCATTGGAGTCAAGTAAACCCTATGCAGCAATTTCCAATGAATCATTTGGTGATTAGGGTTTTTAGAAGACAATTTAAACACAGCCCATACCTGATCTGAAAATAAAACATGCACATCCTCATTAAGATCCTTAGCCCAAACAGTTGTAATAGATAAAGGTTTGCATGAATGCTCAAGAAGAAAGAGATAGATGACTGAAGCAGAGGAGGGAGATTCCTCAGAAGGAAGGATTAGTTTGCACCAAGGGTGAACAGGCAGCTGAGAGTTCCAAGGCACCCCATACGCCCATAGGGCCGATCTAATGCGCAAATACATAAAAAAAAGAGGTGCCTGGGGCTAATAAATTATTTAAAGGTCATTCAGAACTTCTACTAACCATGTCCAAAAAATAAAAATAATCAAAAATAAACTTCATTATCGAAGTCACAGCTTAGATTTAAAAATATTTATTGTGAAATCGGGTTGTGAATCACTAAATTGTTTTCATTTTTATGACAGTCTATCATTATTTGAAATTGGGTGAAACTTCAAACAGCCTTTTTGTGCACTTGAAGAGCAATTCAGGAAAATAGAGTTTATGTTGTTGTAAACCCCAAATTCTCCACTCACTAAATGAAATATTGTCAAGCAATACAGGCTGTCAGTTCATAAAGTGATCAGTTGTTTCTTCACAAAAGCATTAAAGCTTCCACTCTGATGTACATTCAAAAAAGCCAACCCAGGTGTACGATAATGACATTGAAATTCATGCTCCAAAATATCATGCAAATACGACAAGATTATACCCCAACATATAATTTCACGATCATAATATTCTCATGCCTTTTGAGTCAGCATATTGACAGCAAATAATTCATATTGAATGCAGTGGGTTTACCGGCAGTTTCTCAGAAACACTTGTAAAGTGACGCAAATATAATTTATAATATAACCATATGCTGCCAAATTGGCTATTAAGTTGATTATCATCCACATATGGCGAATGCTAATTTCAAACCTGCTCACTTTTATACAATTAAATAAATCATTACTACAAAACACTGGCTTTTAATACATATGCAAATCTATTATAATCCATAATAGGTATGTTCTTACCTGTGTTTTTCCAGCTCATTGTGTGATGACCTGAACAAGAAATAAACAGAAGCATGGCTGAGTTTGGTTAGTAAAAATAAGAAGAACACTGACTATATACTTAAAAAAAAAACAAAAAAAAAACAGCATACTGACTCTGTACTAAAAGTAACACTGTATCTCTGAACAACTGCTACAGGATGTTTTTCTAATGACAAGAGTGAAGCTGTTGATCTACTGTAAGGAAAATAAATTAAGAATATTTCAAATTAAAATCAAAATTGTTTCCATTAATGTACTTTCTGAGTAAAAACGTTTCCTAGTATCATATAAAGTAGGACACTCTAATAAAATATGTTTTACAGTAAAGACTTAAAAAAAAAATCACAAAGGCAGCCTATATATATAGATAGATAGATAGATAGATAGATAGATAGATAGATAGATAGATAGATAGATAGATAGATAGATATGGGTAAGTCTTATGTTGAATTTAATGGTAACGTTCTTTATATAATAATGTTGTCCAAAAGTACCCTTGAAAAGCTGCATTTGTTTGTTAACACCACATATGCACTCTTGTTTTCCACTCGGTCAAGATGTTATTCATTTTGAATGAACAAAAACGGCCCCATTGTCAAGCACAAATATTCAACAAATTATCTTTGAAACCCAAAAAAGGAGCAATGTTAAATGTAATTTAATTTTACTTGGAATGAATGCACGAATAAATGAATGTACAAATTAAATGCTTTTGGTGCTCCCTGGCCCCTTCACACACTACATGCTGTTCTGCTTTGAATTCTACATTATACACAAAACTAAATAATTCTGCATGGCCTTACTGTGTCCAGTAGACCGATATCACTGTAAGTAAAGCACAGCATGCACTCAGTGACGCAGAGGAAATTCAGCATGCTACAACGCATTGCTATTTTAGTCCAGGATAAGAATGCTGGCGTGTATGATGGGGCAATGACATTTTCTCCAAACAAACAAACAAACAAACAAAATATAGGGAATGTAATGCATGCAAGATAAAAACAAAATATATGGGTCATAGCATCAGTTGTTAGGCGTATCTCAAAGCTGCAGTGTGTAGTTTCTGCACCACTAACGTCATCATATAGGATTGCAAAAATAATGACATCATGTTTCCCTTATTATTCATCCGCGTAATGAAATTTCTCCACATGACAGGTAAAAATACAGGCACAATGTTAATGTCTGAGGCTAGTGCAGAATTTATGGTGTTGGGAAAAAAAGCTTTAACACTACTTAAAGTCTACAATGTCAGCAGATGTTTTTGCAATTTGGAAAACAATTCCAAAAAATATTCCTAAGTTAGTTTTGGTAAAAGGTAAAAGAAAACCATTGCAAATTTCCTGGAAAGCCCTAATTCCATAGATTTCCTTTTTTTCAGTGCTTTCTATGCATTTGTGGGGGAAGGGCTGCACACTAGGCTCCTGCTGTTTTGCTTTGACTGTGCAAGGAAAGGGGGCTAATGCAGCAAAACAGATCCAGGGGTCAAAGCTCTCTAGCAGCTGACTTGGGTCTGTTCACACCACACCCAACAGTGAGAGTTTAACCACACCTAAAGTACACTACTTAAAAGCATACTGTCCATTGCATATACATGTGTCACATAATACTCATATTTGTTCAATTCAACAAGAAGTTAAAATGTAAAGAATAGCAACTTCATAACTTCAACATTTACTGTTTGTATGCAAAAATGCATGAAGAAAAACTGGCAAATTTTATGCATGCAAACAAGTGATATAACTTTAAATGTCTAACAGGTTTTATATGCTAAGGAAATCTGCATATTTGCTGATTAGAAGTTTACAGCTACTTTATGCATATATGATAAATACACTGACGTTGCCAGCTGTCTTTAAACAACAAAAAAGTTCTTGGTTAACGAAACGTGTGGTGTTTCTACGTGAAAATGATTGATTTGAAGGGAGATGACAGCAGTGGAAAAGAGAAAGCAGCAGCAGCAGAAAGTTAACGCTGTACGCGTGGCAATGTTTATACACAGCCAAGCCCAACAACAAAAATGGCGATTACATGTAGAATAAACATCGTTTGCATGTATTCATACATTAATATAGCAATGTCATTGTACTGTATTTACCTATTGTTGTGGGTTTTTCTTGAAACAGGAGAGGATTTAGTTTTCTTTCTGGAAAAGTCACTATCGTACGGCAAAACAGATGCGTAACCGTGTTCAGCTTCTAGTGAGAAAGTAAACAAAACCAGCATTAAATACAGACGCGCGTGATTCAGAGAACAAAAACGAGAAAGTTAGACACTTGGTATGTTTTAAAGTCAAGCCATTTAACTTTTAACAAATTATGCTTCTATAAACTTACTGTAAAGCAAACACCTCTCCCCCAGCTTACATTTGACGGAAAATGAAAACGGATCAACATTTTAACAGAGTCTGGGACGAATGTCATTCACCTAAATCATCTCATTCTGATTATTGCATATTTATAGACTTAATAACTCACAGTAACAAGATGTCATCGTCCTTTTGGGCTTGAATTAAACTACACTTGATCCGCCGGCAGGTTTATAAGTCACATTAGACCAGCACAACAACGAAGTATTAAAATGCAAAGACTATTTTCAGTTGACCACACAAATATCATTATATACCTCTGTCTCTTCTTTCCAAATACTCTGCTGCCTCGAGAAGAAGTAGAAGAGAATTAAGTTCCATTCCGGTGTATTTACAGAAATAAAAATAACACAAAAAACCGTGTTGTACACTGTTTAACAAATGGTGTAAAACAAAGGGAGGAAACAAAACAAACAAATAAACAAAAAAGTGATAACGCTCGGTGTGGACAGTTCAATTCTGAGTCGCAGAGACTCGATAAAAAATTAATGCAGACTGCACGTAAACTAAAATCTGGAGATCGATTGATGGCTTCATCGTCCAATCAGAAAGTAGAAAAGTATGAAAGGCGGAACTTAAAAACATTTGTGTCCAATCAGAGACTTCAGAGAAAGAAGTTCACAGGAAAGAAGTTGACACATTGCGAAATGTCATATGATTGGTTAGTCAGTGATAGTAACAAGGTTGAAGCCATGCCCTAGCAACAGTACGGGTGACTCAACCCCTAAATCGCTCATTGGTCCGACGCACGCTGTACAAGCTGCTGATTGGACAGAAGGAAATGATGGGCGTGTTTTCTTATAACCTCGTTTAGTGGAGTCTGCTGGCAGCGACAAAGTTGTCTCTGGAAGAACTCGGCGAAGGGAAATGTCTTTGAGATCGTTTACCGAGCTACAATCACATTACAATTCTAATGCAACTCACTTATTCACGTTTCAAAAGTAAGATGTTAATTAGATAATAGTTAGTTAATAAACTCATATTTATCATTTAATAAAACCATCAAAGTTTGCTGATACTCTTAATGCCGTCTAGGGTGCGGTCGACTGAAATGGTCATCCTTGTGCACTATTTTTTACTAAGTGGCTACTTTCTAGAAGTTTTGAAGCAAGACTTTAAAATAAGTTTTTCTGATTTTGTGAGTGTAAGAAAAATGCATATTTATAATGTTAAAAAAATTACAATTTTTTTTTAATTTTATTTATTATTTGCAATAATTGCTGAAATGTAACGGCTATGGAATGCAATTCCATGACATCTAGAAATATTATAAAAATAACTGCTGCATAATGATGGCTATCACAAGTTGTTCTTTGTTGTTTTGTCCTTGCAAGAACTTGGTGTTCTTGTTAAAAATTCAGCAGAATTTGCAAAACGTGTTCAAAACCAAATGTTTAAGTTTGCAAGTCACAAAACTTGTATTTTATCCATTTCTGAATGCTGTTAACATGTCAGCAGAAGGATCTATCTATCTATCTATCTATCTATCTATCTATCTATCTATCTAACCAGTTCATCTTTTGTGATTCTCAGAAGAAAAAAAAAAAAAACAGGTTAAACATATAATGAAAGATTACTCATTATGGCTTAACAGGCCTATTGCTTTTAACATTACATTCCTTTCGGGAAGAAAGAGTATACTTATAAAGGTTGAGCTGAGGTGTTATCATTATCACAGAGCAGGGAAAAAGGATAGTAAACACATTATTTTTTAGAACTGAGAGAGGAAGGAAGCCAGAAAGAAACAACAAGAAGAATGAGACTGAAAGCAGAAATCGCTGACCTCCACTCACTCGAGACAAAAAAATAAAAAAAAAAATAAAAAAAACACAGCTGTTTCTAATTGGTAAAGACTGCTGACCTACATTCTGCTTGAGATTCTGAACTCAGCAAAGGAGAGAAAGAGAGAGGGAAAGGGAGACAACACAGAGGTGAAGAAAGATGAAGACTGATTTGTGGAGGAGCTGAATAGAAGGTGACTGGAAAATATAAAAATTTTTTAATGAAACATTTTAAAACAGCTTTATTTGATTTATTAAGAAAGCAAACAAATTATTTGTTATAAGCAAATTATTAAATTACACTTAATGGTAACACTTTACATTACATTTTGATCAATACATTTATTACACTATTTATTAATCTTTGTCAACGTTAGTTAAAAATACAGTCGTTTATTGTTAGTTCATGTTAGTTCACAGTGCATTAACTAATGTTAACAAACACAACTTCAGATTTTAATAATGCATTAGTAAATGCTGAAATTAACATTAACTAATATTAATAAATGCTGTAGAAGTATTGTTCATTCTTAGTTCATGTTAACTAATGTTGTTAACTAATGTTAGCTAATGAACCTTATTGTAAAGTGTTACCCACTTAATTAATCAAAATGTTTACTTTCTTTGGAACTCAGTTCAGCTCAAGAGGTCAGTGTTGTTGGATGGTTAAAGGGTAGTTAGATACTGTACTCTATCAAGTATTACCCTGTGCTAGTTGAAAACATTTATACGGCCCTGCATGGTGCCCAAATCACCATATGGTTAATCTGGCCATGCATTTCTCATCTGTTATCTGAGCACCCTCTATTCAAGTAAATGGGATGAAAAAATAAAATCTACCACTGTTACTGATATACATCTACAGACAAAATAAATAGTTGTTGTTAATAAAAAGTGGTGTGTGTGTGTGTGTGTGTGTGTGTGTGTGTGTGTTTAATTTACCATTTAAATCATTTATTTCTGTTGAGCAAAATGTTGTTTTGGACCCCCGTGGTTTGAAACAACATACATTTCTTGGTGAACTAGACAAGAAGTACTCCTCTGAACTACTTGAGGGAAAATTATCATTTCGGTTTTTCTGAAAATACATAAATCTACAGCTATGATGTGATATCTATTAAGATCATGCCAAAACATCTCAGTTGAGCTGAGACCACTACAGAAGGCATATTTTCTTTTGATGAAGTTGATTTACTCCTGCCCTGTCACATCAGCCAAATTATTTTGAGTGGGGTGGGGGGGTCCTCCCACTCAATATTGTTCTTGTTTAGTGTTTTTTTTTAATGTATTGTAAACCAAAGATATTAGCATGTTCAAGAAATTTCTATGAGTCTTTACAGAAATTCTGCACTATGCTCTTGTAGTCATATTTGCAGCACACCCACTCATAGAGCAGCAGCAGCAGCAGTGAACTTTCTCTGTTTATAGACTGTTAGTCTGACTGATGAACATGAAGGCTTTTAACAATACTTTGTATGCTTATGCAAGTAAACATTTCTTATCTTAGGTGTTCTGAGAACTCTTGTGTGACACATGGTTCACATAATGCTTCTCAATAGCAAACTCAAAATATGTGTTGTGCAGTGAAAGAGGCTTTGCCTAACACCCTGAATCTCACCTCACTGACTGAAGCTGACTTTTAATTCCATTTAACTTTTGGAGAAGTCTTTAGGCTGCTTTTACATCACACACTTTTTCCACCACGTACTGTCAATGTTTACATAATGTACTCAATAAAGACATGAAAACATATGACTGTTTGCGTTTTTAAGCAGATTTTCTGTTGTTGTGACTTTAAGATTATATCTAATTTTATGACTAATTTCTGCAGAAACCAGGTCAACCAAAAAGTTTTGCATGCTTCTTCCTCCAAGTGTATTATACAAAAATTGTGCACATAAAACTAGGGGGTTATTTTTATATTCTTTCTAGAGGACAGCAGGGAGTCAAAAGATCTTTTGGATAAAGTTCGAGGTGGTTCTCAAACTATGATTTACGACATGAAAGTCATTTAAGAGAGAAATATTCCAAAAACATGCCCTCACCTTCCACTAGTCACACAAACACACATTATTGGTTGTCTCATGTTATTTTGTCCAGAAAAAGAACTGAAGTCATCAGGGGGGAAAAAATCATATATTATAAAATATCATTATATTCACCCTTAAAGTTACATCTAGATGCAGATTTTAACAAAGTATCAATAATATAACCAGTCTGGGACAGTGAAGGGACTGATGGCTTAATCTATTATGTTATAGTAGTCTATTAAACTTATTGTATTTTAATTCTGTATTTACTGTAATTTTGTACTTACTGTATTTTCTTTATGGTAAAGCACTTTGTAATGTCTGTTGTTGTTTAATAAATAAACCCCACCCAAGGTTTTGCAGTAGCATGATTTGTCTTACAGAAAAAAAGTTATATTAACCAAAATATGGCATTATGTTGGTCCTACTACTTGCAAAATATTAATTTACCTAATTTTGAAAAACATTAGAGCAAAAAAAAAAAAAAAATAATAATAAATAAAATAAAAAAATCAAGGCATAGGCAGAGGAAAGACTTAATACTATCTAGTAAGTGAGAATGAAAAAAAAAAAAGAGCTTGAGGCCCACAGCCTTTGCGTGCTTGGGAATGTGTTTCTGCAGCCCACAAGTGCAACTGTGCACATCACCAAATCAGTGGTGGGGGCTACTTAATGGCCTCAAAAAATACAGAGGCAAAGTCTGCATATAATCATGCTGTTGCATCATCTTCTGCTGCTTCCTACATGAAACTTCTGTGAAGTTTCTTTTATTGAATGCTAAGGAAAATTGCACACAACCTTGTGGTAATGCAGCTTCATCTCTTTGTTCTTTCTTTCTTTCTTTCTTTCTTTTTTTCATTTTTAAATAAATAAATACACACATAATGAAAATGTCTGCTTCCACACACACACACACACACACACACACACACACACTTGTTTCGCTATCCTTGTGGGGACTTCCATAGGCGTAATGGTTTTTCTGCTGTACAGACCGTATATTCTATTGCCCTACACCAACCCTACACCTAAACTTAGCCCTCACAGGAGACTTTTTGCATGTTTAGATTTTCTAAAAACTTCATTCTGTGTGATTTATTAGCTTCTTTACCCGTGGGGCCCTCGATTTAGGTCCCCACCGTGACACGAGTCCCCATGAGTCTGTGTGTATTCAGGTATAAGTCCCCACCTGAATAGAAAAACAGGTACACACACACACACACACACACACACATAAAATTAAAGTATAATACTTACACCAGACGCCAGAATCAGATGGGCCCGTTCTATTGGAAACACTATCAGTATTATGGGGACAGCGACGTCTGGCGTCGTTCTGGGGAATTTAAAGACTCTCTCTATATATTGTACTCTATAGAGAAAGAAGGCTGAATATTACACACAAAGAGAAAGAGTGTGTAATATTCAGCCTTCTTTCTCTATATTCAGAGAGAGAGAGAGAGAGAGAGAGAGAGAGAGAGAGAGAGCAGTCTGTGTGGAAGCTTACAAAGAAAAATAGGAAATTATGAGAATACGTCTGTTTGATGTCTGGTCAGAGATATTTTAAATAATACAAACCTAAATTACATTATGTCATAAGCTATTAAGTAAGTAAATGAGTATACCGTACACTGGTATTATCAGAATGTGGACAATTACAAAAAATGAAACGTGTTTACCAAAGAAACAAACTCGTCAAGCCCCGCCTAGTTTGCCTTCGCTCTGAGATTGGACAAACTGATTGACTCCTGCCCCTTCACCCCCCCCCCCCTCATGAATATTAATTTAGTGATGCTGACGTCGCGTTGTACGTTTCCTGAAGCGTTTGACAAGTCACGTAGCCTAATTAATATTCATGAGCCACAAGCCTCGCTCATTCGTCCACTGTCGAACGGTCCGCATTCTTACTGGGCGAAGGACAAGCTGCTTAATTAATATGCATGAGGCTCACGCAACGCATGCGACGTGCTATGAGCTGTCTCAAGTTGAAAACACTGTCCATGTTATTGCTCCCTCTCTGCAACGTGCGTAAAAGCGGAATATATTTTTGTAGACCTTTTTGACTTGAGTAATTAAACAAGATATTTTTTGCCGGTTCTTCTTATTTTCCTCACTCTAGGACTGTTTACATACCAGCAATCCTACTGCTAGATTTTAAGTGACAATCGAGCCTTCAGTTTAAGGTGAGGCTAAGCTCAATGCATTTACGACTAAAGCGTAAACTAAAACGGTCACATCACTTCTTCAGATCAAATACTATGGACTTTTGTTGGTTATGTAAACCACGTGATTTTGCACGGTTGATATTGATGTGGTTACTACTTGTTTCCGTGATCTGCAGGCTTAGGAGGACGGTAAACAAGCGTATAATGGCGACTGAGATTGAAGCGTGGACCACTGGCCCTCAAAACGATGGTACGAACATTAAACCTCTGGTTGTCCTAAAAACTGCTCATTAATGCATTCAGCTTGCATTTAGCTTATTAATGCATATTGTAGTTGGTCTTTTACCATGTCGTTTTTGCAGACGACATAGGCTTTAGTTGCAGTCATGTTCACCATGTGCTCTGGCAGAAAGGATTGTATATCGCATATGTGGTATAAACTCTTAGAAAAATAAACTGTGCATTACTGCATTAACACCAGGATTTCAATGGATGTTATTTTGAGAGCATAAAGACAAGCTAACTTTTTAATGCAAAACTTTTTTCGGAAGTTATTTTAATTTCTCTTTTTGAATTTTACAAATAAAGCGGCCAAACTTTTTTTTTTCGTAGATTTTACACAAATGTATAATGTAAACTCTACATTTTAGTACCAAAAGATAGTTAAACGCAAGGAGCTAGCATGAAAAATTGCAATTATTGCTGCCAGATTAGCTTAATAACACACCAATATTGAATGACAAGTTGTGTCGTTAAATACATATCTTTTCTAACCAAATCTATTTATATTTGATCTAGTAAACGATAAAATCATTAAATGTCTTTGTTAAAAAATTGCTACAATATTTAACACTACGCCCCCTTGCTGAGAGACCCGGATGTTGTTTTCCTTCCACGTGAGTTTGAATGTGTTTTGAAGATTTCCTTTAAGAAATAAACAAATGCAGAGGTCCAGATCAGTGTTATAGATAATGGAAAAAAAGTGTTAAGAATATAAAATACAGAAAATCAGAAACACAATTTCCCATAAGCTACAGACATGCATATATTACATGAATATTAATGCATATACATAAAGTATGTATGTATTTGCTTATTTTGGCTGCTCTGCACAAGAAACCCAAACAGAAGTCCATGATAAAGTATTATTATTGAAAGTACGTGCCACAGTCTTCCTGTAAGACTTGTTTATTGACCTGGTCTAGTAATTTTACAGTCGTGCGACTTGGTTTTTTGATTGCACACAGAACTTGGCTTCAGTGAATTTATCTTATCTGATAGCTGCCTTTAGCATATGAATCATAATCGACCTGCGTGTTTATTTATTCTGTTTTTAATATTTGTGTAGTTATATTCAAAAGTATTTTGTGTAAACAAAAGTAATTATTTAAAATGTAAGAAGTTTTGGAAGTCTTACAATTTTAACACAAAAAAAAAAAACTACAGATTTTGGTGTTTTGTCACTTGGTCTATTTAAAGTTTTGCCTTGTCACTGTTTTGCGTTTACATTCTGTTTTGTATTTAAATAAACACAGTATATTTACACACGCATTACAAGAGCTCAATTTAATGATTGTGTTTGCATTCAGTCCTTCTCTTTACTGGATTGGATCCAGTTTGGTAGTTTAATGAATAGCAGGTGTACATTACAGTGCAGACTCAATGAACAAAAAAATAGTAAATAAATATTCTAATATGACACTTTTCATTGAGGCTGATGTATATACACTTCCAAAAAACATAAATGTAAATTAAGCAAATTTGTTATTTGCATACATTTGAGATTTTTGCAGCAAACAGTAAAAGTAATTTTGTCAGTTGCAATCAGATAGTAGTCACATAAATGTGAAACGATACCTCTCATAAAACACGTGTGTATATTTGTTGCATAGTGCTAGCAATATATCATGTGTCACCATGTAGAGCACTGGAGGAAAAAAATTACTTGTCTAACACACTTAAGACGTACTTTTCATATACATTTTTCATTTTTTGGTTAGGTTTTAATTTAGCATGCAACAAACAAATTAGATATTACTGACCCCATACTTATGAATACATTTGTGGATCCCTGTTTTTTTATGTAGTCATAGTGCATAATGTGTAATGCACAGACTTTCAAGACGCATTTGCACTACAGACTGTATGTGTTGTTGTAAGGTGGGTCTAGTGTACACCCCCAGAAGATGTCAGAGGTGAATATGCCATAGTTGACAAAAACAGATAAGACTTTTTCTTTTATCACAGCAAATTCTCCTTATTGACAGTTAAACCACTGGTTAAACACACCCACCACACTTCCCGTTTTCCCACTTGGTTAGTACTCAAAACAAAAAGAAACCAACATAGGGTTGTTATTGAGAGACACTTTTTTTTTTTTTTTTCTTTTTTTTTGATGTAGTACAGAGCTCCAGAAGTCTGATCAATATCTAAAAACGTGGATATTTCAGCAACATTTCTGCTTTGACCCTGCTGCGTGTATGTTGTGTTGCTGTTCCTGGAACTTATGCAGATTTAAACACTGTAGTAAATACAGTGTGGTTTCTCGTCTGACTGTAGCTAGTATTTAGGACGAGAGTATTTATTACCATGTAGTCCACTCCTACTCCTACTTTCTCCTGTGAATGTGTCACCCCTCACCCCACCCAAGCAAACTGTACACTGCTATATGTAGTAAGGCTTGGCAAGAGCCCCAGCGAGGCACTGAAATAAGCAACGTCAGCTTTTCTGCCTTCTGTGCTGCTGCCTTTAGTTATCCTTCAGTAATCTAGTGAAAGCAGAGATAAAATTGTTGGGGTTTACACCCTAACGTCGTTACAAACCTGTATGCATTGTCGTTTTTGAGTCTGTCCCTTTAAAACTGAGTAAAGTGTGATTTACTAAACATATATTGTGAGATGAAATTCAGCTTATATTTGTAGCAGTTCTGAGATTAACTTTGAGACCTTGACCTAAAAGTGGACTCGGATCACTTTTTATGTTATAAGCAGCAGTGCTATTTTAATATTATTTATATTCTAATATAGTTTTTATTAATGTTTTTTTTATTATTATTATTTTAGGTGATTCTTTTTCAAGGTTTATCAGATGTAATATGAGACCTGACCAGGTGTGCAGGAAAGACAAATATTTCTCCATAACGAAATGTTCTTTTCGAAATGTTCTAATCCTTTATAATGCAAATTAAAATAGCTATACTTGTTTTGTACAAGTTTTGTAAATGTTTAGTTAAAGTGGTATGCCTGATATATGATGTCTGAAAGTTATCTTTTGACGTAAAATTTAAATGGTAAATGGTGAATTGAACATTTTTGGTCTTGTATTTTTCATAAGCCTTATTTGTATATTTATTCTTGTATTTCTTATTTATTTGTTCTTTTACCATGCACATTCGTTATGTAAAGCAACTTAATAAATGAGGAAATTTCCAAGCAATTTGTCATGAACAGGGCTTCTACGGGTCTTAAAAATGTCTTAAGTCTGAATAGAAAATCAAAATTATGCCACTGAATGTTGCTTTCACTCGTCTGGTGCAATTGTCTTGTTTCGCAATTCAAATATACAAACAAACATACTTAAATCAAGATACATTTACTTGAGATGCAAAATGAAGGTATGAAGTCACAAAATTAAGTGAGTGTGTGCTTAAAACAAGAAAATATATCTGTAAATGGGGTATGAAAATTAAATTTAAAGGGAAAACAAATTCATTTTTTCTGAGTCCATTAGCAAATATTTTTCCTTCGTTTTATCATAAAGTAACTTCATTTTGAGAAATTTCCCGAAGACATTTCATTTTGCTTTTCCAATAAATGCATCTTAACATTTGCACTGGAAAACAAAACAAAAATGCTGAGAAAGATCATCAAATTTTTCAGATTAAATTTTACAGTGTTATGAGAAGGTACAATAAAAGTTCTTTCCATATTCTAGTGGTTGGGAGCAGTTTAAATGTCTTTAATTTACTTTCAGAAAACCTGCAGAAACCCTGGTAAATGTAACAGTATGTATATTACACAATCGTGGTAACATACTTTTGGCCATTTATTTAAATAGTTGTCTGTTCGTTCTGTCTGGTACAGGTGTGTTCTCACTTGAGCAAGGGCAGGGTGAGGAGGATGGCTGTGAAGATCTGAATGAGTTGGAGGTGAACGGGAACTGGACCCCTCAGGAGAAGGCCCTGCATGAGGCCAGACTGAAAGCTAAGGCTAAGCGGCGCCTGCGCAAGTCATCTTCCCGGGATTCCAACCGGGAATCATTCTCTGATTCGGTTTCAGGAGAGCTTTCTACCGATCCACACAGCCCCAAGGGCAAAAACGCTGTAAATGACAGAAAGTCACGGACTGGAAAAGGTCGGGGACTGCCCAAAAAAGGTGAGATTGTGAAATATGAATTATTTTTCAAGTGCCCAATTTTAATAGTAACTCGAGTTATTTGTGTGATATGAATCTTAAAATTACGGTATTTATTATCAAGATGTAGTTATTTTAGCTTCAAATTCATTCCAAAAATGTTTATTACATAATTCTTGTTTTTTCTTCTGTTGTAATTGTTTTTTTATTTTGATTTGCCAATGAAAGTTACCTTTTCTAATTCGATTGTATTTTATATTTTAATGGATGCAAATAAAAAAATAAGATAACTGATGTACCAGGCAACACTTATACTGTGGTGTCTATTGGATAAATGTTTATTTTTCAAGGTCTCTCTACTTTTTGCACTTGTTTCCTCTTGTGATTTACACTGATTGCTCTTATGATTAGGTGGAGCGGGTGGTAAAGGTGTGTGGGGAGCAGCGGGTATGGTATACGAAGTGGAGGAACCTGATGCTAAAGACCCCAACTATGATGAATCTTCACAAGTAAGTGTGTACCTACATATCAGTCTTACAGGTTACATGAAGAATACTAGTACACCTCACTTTATGGTAGTTATAGTGTGTATGGGTTATAAATGAAAAGTGGCATAATATTTGCAGTAATTTTCTGATTTCTGTGGACATCATGTATTGCTTAAATCAACAATGCCAGTTAACACATTTAGGACTGGGGCGATAGCTCAGTGGGATAGTTCATCTAAAAATGAAAGTTGTCAGAATTTACTCACCCTCATGTCATTCTTCATGATTTTCAAGCCTGATTCAGACTCTGAGAATGTTTATAAATGAGAGGATTGTAACATTGCACGTCTTTTTTATGCTCAAACAGCAACATTACACAATAAGTGAGAAAGCATAATAGGACCCCTTTAAGTGAGATGCGAGTCCAAAGGGAGTGAACATGCAAGAAGTTTGACTAAAATGCAGTAAAAATGGTTTGAGGCGTCAGTGTTTTTATAGAGTTTAATTAGTCTCAGGTGTGTGTCATGATTATGATAGTCTCAGCCTCACGCCCACGGACCGTTGGCTGAACGTCTGATGCATATGGCACACAAAAGTGGAAACACTTCAGGAGTTTTGAAGTCGTCACGGATTGGTTGAATTATACAGGATTTCCAGGAGACGTGTGTGTCGCGTTCTTTAACGTTTGCCTGGAAACACAGATGCCGTGACGCCAAACCCCCTCACGAAAGAAGAAAGCAGTTGAGTTTACAGCTGTGACGATGAGTGCTTATCGGGATCAACTAAACGCTGGATTTTCAAAAGTATGTGAAATATTTAAAGTTCGCAGCATAGAATCTTTAAAATACGTCCGAGAGTCTGTTATTGTGGCGACATTTCCACGCCCCGAAACGTGACGCTGAACGAAACGAACTGTGATTGACGTCCGTCAAACGGCCTCATGGGCGGGCCTTGACCAGTGAAAGCTGGCATGGATTCCAGACCGTCAGTCTGAAGGTCTGGCTACTCGAGACTATAATTATGGTGTAAGATAAAATTCACCAATAATATTAATTACATATAACAAAATATTAAAAAACATTGCAACAGACAGTATCACCCAGTTTAGCACTTTTAAATATGACACTTTTAAATGTGTGTGTGTGTGTGTGTGTATGTATGTATATATGTATATATATGCACGTGGATGTGTATGTAGAGCTCATGTTTACAGGTCCCAAATCAAATATAGCAACATGTCAGTAACATTAAACATCACTGATTCTTGCATCATGACATTGTGACATAACCACTAATGAGGTGTGATGTTTGGAATGACACGAGGGTGAGTAAATAAGGTAGAGTAAATTATTCCTTTAAGAGTTGTCCATTAGAAAACCCATTGGCCTATTTGAAATATTCAGTGTTTCTCCTCTTCAGCTGAGTGGGGTGTGAGCTAAAAGTAGTTCTGGCAAGCTTGCTGGAATTCATGATGTTTGAATATTGCAGTTATGTTAATCGGTGCACAAATTAAAAAGCAAATGCCTGTAGTATTGTCTTGTTTCCTTGAAAGCTCTGTGAGGCCAGGTGCATGATGAAATCAATGTGTTCTTTTTATTGTTTAGTATATATAGGTACTTGTTTTTTCCTCATTTTTTCCTTATGTACAGTAAAGGTGTTTTTTCTAGTGTGAGACTCTTATTTGTATATCAGGGAGACACGGTATATGCCACAGTAGTACCAGAGCTGGACGAGAGAGAACTCGAGAAGACCATCAACCCCATTGTGCAGGAATACTTTGAGCATGGAGACACCAAAGAGGTGGAGGTGAGCTGTAGCTTATCACAAAGCCAGATGCCAAATGACAGAACCTTTGTTTTAGTGTAATGTAGAGGAGAAAATGTTGGATGCAATGTGTGCTAAACATTCCATACCTAATAATTCTGTACTGTTGGCGTAGTGGTTCTCAACCAGAAAGCTGGAGGCTACTAGGGGGCATTAAAAAAGCATTAAAATAAGCTTACGCAAGTGATTTCTAAATCAAGTTAATTCCTATTTTTAATTTACCCAGTCTATTTTCTTCTTCTTCTTTGAAGATCCAGGGTTCACACTATCTTGGACAACTAAGATATATTTAAGGTGTGATTTCTAGAGAGGAAAAAGTAATGTAAACTAATAAAATCTTTTATGTCCATGGACAGTGTTTTTGTAACTAAATTTCATGGTTATGCCAAGCTCTAAAATAATTTATCAGGTAGAAATTAATTAGAATTGAATTAAAAATAATGACTAGGGAAAAAAATCATGCAAGTTAATAGGTTAAAAGGAGCGGGATTCCCGAAGAACATTCAGATATCTTTAAGCGTCTGAAATCCTGAAATTTATAAGGGGGCCCTGAAGTCAAAAAGGTTGTGAACCTTTACTGCATCACTCTTACCTCACAATTGGTGTTGTATACAGTATTTTAAATATTTATCAGAATGGAAGCATTGAATTCACATCCCAGCTACAGTTTTCCACAGTTTTCTATTGTTTATGGGAACTATTAATCTAAACGTATCTCCATTTCCTCCTTTGTCTTGTAGATGCTGCTCAAAGAGCTGAACTTGGGCCATCACAAATGTGAGTTTTCCTCTCTGGCAGTGTCTCTTTCTCTGGAAGGCAAGGCCAGCCACAGGGAGCTCACATCACGTCTCCTCTCTGACTTGTCTGGAAAGGTGCTCTCTGAGAAGGACATGTCTCGTGCATTTGACAAAATTCTTAAAGAGCTACCAGACCTCATCCTGGATACCCCGGAGGCCCCACAGGTAAGGCTGAAATGTCATACAGTAAACCCAATCATACTGTAATATCCACAACATAAGAAATTCAATGAAAAAGGGCAGCACATAATTAAAGGAACAGTTCACCCAGGAGTGAACATTCTGTTTAGTTTATTCACCCTCATGTTGTTGCAAATATGCATGATGAGGAACACAATAGACCACAAAAAGTGTTTTTTAAAGATTAGCCTAGTCTCTCTTTTAAATTGAATGATAGCGTATATATTATATTTGAATGTGAAATACATTCCCTGTATTACCTGGTTCCTTTCCTTTCCTCAGATGCTTGGTCAATTTATTGCACGAGCCATTGCTGACCACGCTTTACCCATGAGTTTCCTTGACTGTTACAAAGGCAAAGTAGATTGTGACCAAGCCAGGTGAGCTTGATGTTACTTTGACAGTCTTATATTAGCTTATTTGCTTGGATATTCACCAGCATTCTTGGGTCCAGATACTGAATTAGAATTACAAGGTTCCTCCAGGTCAGTTTGAAGACCAGTGTTATTTAAATTGAGGGAGTCACAATGAGAGTTACATTCTGGGTCAGAGTGGGAATTGCGGTGGGAATTTACCAGCTGTCACCAGCCAGTTGCCAATGCAGTGGCAGGTAATTTGGCCTTATCTGTCAGTAGCTATAGTGAACAGTGTCGGATTGGTCATTGCTTTTGCTTTGTTGCAATGATGCATGTTTGTAGAAGTAGCAATTTGTGTTTCGTGGAAGTAGCACAGATGAAAAAAACAAAAAAACTAGCAATGCTTTTCGATAAATAAAAATTTAAAATGGCTAGTATGAAAATTTAAGTGGAATGGGAATAATGATTACCATTTACTCTAGCAGGTTTTATCGTATTGTTTTAACATGTTAAAAATAAAATCATAAATTCAAAAAAAAAAAAAAAAATCTAAAGGCAGTGAGGGTAATTTCCCACCCTACATGGGGTTCTAGATTGAATATGCAGTTCCTTTTGTGTGACGTGAAGTCAGACAAAATGAACTGCACATTTTTTTCCCTGCATTCTATGTTTCTGACTTGCTGCCTTGCCCTTCGTGCTATTCCCCCATTCATTTCTTCATGCCCTCATGACTATTAGAGCTGCACTGGACAGAGCATTAGTCCTCCTCTCCATGAAAAGGGAAATCATGCGGCTTGATAATGTGTGGGGAGTTGGTGGTGGCCAGAGGCCTGTCAAACATCTCATCAAAGAGGTGAGGTATCCCTGTATTATTACTTATGTACGAAAATCATTTATATATATATTTTTTTTAAATGAGCTATTTTCAAACCACTGTAAATATTTTTTTTAGGTTTAATAATGTTTTCAGGTTTAATCATTAATTTTAATGGCTATTGACTGCTTGTTAATACTGTAAAATGCTTGTTAAAGGGATATTTACCCAAAAATGAAAATTGTCATTAATTACTCACCATCATATCGTTCCAAACCCGTAAGACGTCCATTCATCTTCGGAAACACAAATTAAGATATTTTTGATGAATTCTGAGAGCTGTCTGACCCTCCCATACTACCACGCATACTACCACGGTCAAGGTCCAGGTCTTATTTCCCATATATACAACCTCTATATTTAGTAGTGTTTTGTACAAGACTGGCTGCCAAAAATTGGGTTGCAACAATAGTAACCCATTTTCGCATTTCTGATCCTGCCTCTTATTTGATGTCCATATATTATGTTGCTGTTTGTTTTACAGATGAACCTATTGCTAAAAGAGTACCTGGTGTCAGGTGTGCTCTCTGAGGCTGAGCACTGTCTACGAGATCTAGAAGTGCCACACTTTCATCATGAGCTGGTCTATGAGGTATGAAGTTTGAAGTGTGAATAGCATGTAGTTATGTCCCATCTAAAGGTTATAGCTTTCTATAGATTAAAATCATAATGGTGTTCCCTAGTGGCCCATCACCTGAAAAACCACTGCTGTAATCTTTTCCGGTACATTTGTGCCATGTAAGTGCTCTTAAAAAGGGGTATTTAAAGGGGTCATATGACGATTCTAAAAATAACATTATTTTGTGTATTTGGTGTAATGCAATGTGTTTACACGGTTTAAGGTTCAAAAAACACATTATTTTCCACATACTGTACATTATTGTTGCTCCTCTCTGCCCCGCCTTTCTGAAACGCGCCGATTTTTACAAAGCTCATCGTTCTGAAAAGCGCGATGTGCTCTGATTGGCCAGTTATACAGTGTGTTGTGATTGGCCGAATACCTCAGGTGTGTGACAAAATGTTACGCCCCTTACCATATTTGGAAACACACAGCGTCTCCACAACATGGTGGTGGCGGCGGCAACAATACTACAGGAAGAATAGAAGTTACGCCTTCTTTCTTTGCGTAAACATTTGGGCTGTGTTATGCAAATCTTCCCACACAGTGACATAGACATGTGGGGACGTGTTTAAATCCGGCGTTTTAGGAAGGCATGGACAAGTCTTAACTTTTCTAAAGAATATCTCTTTGGGTTTGAGACTTTAGTCTTTGCAACTTTACAGATCTTATATATGCACAAACAGCTTGTAACACCCCAAAGACAAAGGAAAACTTGAAATCGCATCATATGACCCCATTAAGTAATATTAAACAGTTGATATCATAACAAAACTAAATTCTAAAAATATACATTTTATAAAGAATTTAAGTAGAATAATGATTTTTAAAGAGAAAGAGATTTCGCTGTTTCTTCTGCAAAATGATCTTTTACCATCCAGTCTCCCGACTTGGAAATATCAGTATCACGATCATTAAATCTTGGTTTTGTCAATTACAACAACTGATGCAGTAATATGCAGTTAACCTCACCACAATAATAGGTCTCATGTTTGGCCTGCACATTTTCAACATATTCTTTGATGATAGGGTTGCACAATGACTTTGTCTTTTCCTTATTTCCCCTTCCTATCATTTTCCTAGTTTTTCTCATCTGTTTCTGTTTCTGGTTGATGTAGGCTGTGGTTATGGTACTGGAGTCTACAGGTGACACAGCCTTACAGATGATGGTCAAACTTCTCAAGGCATTCTGGCAAACCGGCCTAATCACTCTGGACCAAATGAACAGGGTTTGTACTAACTTGAGAAGGGTTTTTTTTTTTTTGTAATGTACCATAGTGACGCAAAGGTTGCGACATAACAGAAGTAGAAGACAGATCTTTTTTTCAGCGTTGTGAAGTACATCGGAGTAAAAGCATATAATCAAAAAAGAAAAAAAATTAGGACAGGGACTTGATTGGATGAGGCAGATGGATGAATGCAATTTTTAAGTCTATTATAAGAAAGCGGAAGGGTTTAAGATGACAAAATTAAGATTCTGCATATGTCATCATAGAGAAGTCTTTCATTGCACCAGATTGAGATTAAGTTACATAAATTATAAACTGCAATTTCAGAACATTTAAATGCATGCATGCATGGATGAATTGTTTACATTTAGATGCATTTAGAAAATAGTGAATTTCCATTAAATATTTTTTTTAATTATTAACAAACAGACAGTTCTGTAGTGTTAGTGTAATGGGGGTTAAACACAAAACCAGATAGTGGATGGAGATTTATATTACCCTCTTACCTACTACCTTTTCTAGTCAACACCAGATGATTAAAAAGGTTTTTTTTTTCCAGTCATCACCAGATTTGCATCTGTTAGTCTTTGAACCATGCTTGTATTCAACAGTTTACTTGTAACATCAGCAGAAGTTTCTCAGTGACAATTGTTTATTGACATACAACTTGACTTGGTAATTGAAAGGTTGCAGGATCGAACCCTGCAGAGGACAATCTAAAAGCCAAGGAACATAAGGGCAACCCTGTAGTGAGGAAGTATTATTCATTCATTCATTCATTCATTCATTCATTCATTCAATACTTTTATTGATCTGATTTTAAAGCTATCTACTCATAACAACGGCTTTCAAATCAGTAATTGAATTCCACATAATTCAATACATAATTTGACCAGATTAAATATGGAATTTCTTTGACATGGTTGGCAACGTTTTTCGTACAGTGATGTGTGAATTCTTAGTTGTTTGTGAGAGGATTAATGGGTTTGCATGTTTTACACAGGGCTTCCAGCGTGTATATGACGAGCTGCCAGAGATCAACCTGGATGCGCCTCTTGCGCACTCCATTATGGAAACCTTTGTGGACCTTTGTTACCAGGAGTCAGTGATCACTAAGCAGCTAAGAGACTCCTGTCCAACCAGGTCAGAGACTTGCGTCTTCCCTGTTAACCAATGTTCCATCATATGTAAAAACTAGAGAATATAAATTTTACATTCTGTTACCATCTGCTACGTTATGGTAGTTCTGTTCTTCAGGGTTCTTACAAGGTGCTTAAAGTGCTTGAAGTACTTGAATTTGACTTTTTCAAATTTAAGTCCTGGAAAACCCTTGAAAACAGCCATATTTATGAAAAGGTACTTGAAAAGTACTTGAATGTTTAAAAGGCAGTATATATGAAATTAGTATAAATTTTTGTTTTCCATAAAAATGATATTTTCTCGCAAAATTAACGATGCAGTGCGTCTGATATAAATACAGAGCCGTTTCACCTGGCTTTTGGGAGCGCACGAGATCTCGCGATATTACTCCTTGAGGTGAAAAGCGGTCTCGCGATATCAATAAAAAGTTGATTTTGTGGTAAAACATTTGATAGTGCTTGCATTATATTGTTCGGTCTTTTACTGCATGTGCTGTTTGTTTGGGTTTCATTTGGGAATGCGTATAAAGTCTGATGCGCTTTGTTGTTGCACTGTTATCATTTACAAGCGTGGAGCACGTCTCCATCTAAGCCGCTCGGTCCACAAACTCTTCCTCTGCATATGCTGTGAGTTTGGGTTGCTTAACCTTCATCTGGGAAAACAGTGTGCGTTATCTCACTTGATTTATAACGTAAATCATTTAAAAACCCATGCCAATACAGGAGAATACATCAACATATTTCTATATGCAATTTGTGTACATCGCGATTTCAAAATAAAAGTTCAAACCCTCGCTCTGAGTTTGCATGTGGCCAAATATTAAAATTACATGGATTTAAATGTTGAATCCTACAGTAAAATGAAACATCACCAGGCCGTTGGCGCCCTCTGCAGGTATTTGTTATAATACATAATGTACTTAAGTTGGTTATATTCATATTATGTATAAGCATATTACATTATGTATTTTAAGTGTTGTTCAGTAAAATCATGTGATTTCTTGGTTTTGATGCTTTATTTGAACCAATTATTATTGTTTAATATATATGACCCTGGACCACAAAACCAGTCATAAGGGTCAATTTTTTGAAATTGAGATGTATACATCATCAGAAAGCTGAATAAATAAGCCTTCCATTGATGTATGGTTTGTTAGGATAGGACAAGATTTGGCCGAGATACAACTATTTGAATATCTGGAATCTGAGGGTGCAAAACAATCTAAATACTGAGAAAATTGCCTTTAAAGTTGTCCAAATGAAGTTCTTAGCAATGCATATTGCTAAACAGAAATTAAGTTTTGATATATTTACGGTTGGAAATTTACAAAATATCTTCATGGAACATGATCTTTACTTAATATCCTAATGATTTTTGGCATAAAAGAAAAATCGATCATTTTGACCTATACAGCATATTTTTGGCTATTGCTACAAATATACCTGAATGACTTCAGACTGGTTTTGTGCTCCAGGGTCACATATATAAATGTAGTCAGTATAAAGCCTGTTTTTCACTTAGTTAGGTCTATTTTTATTGCTAAAAAATATCAAATTACTCAGTTGTCACAATAATCAGTATTACTTGATTACCAAGATAATCGTTAGTTACGGCTCTAAATTAGCTAAATGTTTCAAAATACAGCTACATTCTTTTGCTTTTTGCGATTAAAAGACAAATGTTTTGTCATTGAAAATTTCTTAAAATAGTATTAAAATACTGTCTCGTTCTAGTAAATCAAGTATCTTTATTTTGTCTCATCCCGTGAGCTAAGTGTATCGTCACACCTCTAGTGTCTACGTGCATGATATAGCTCAAACTTTAAAAAGTGTATGATGAAGCTTTTACTCTTCAGGTCAATCATATATTCATTAAAAAAAATCACTTTAAATAAGCAAATAAGGAAAGCGATAACTTTGCCGTAGTATTCTTTCAAGTTGCGACAGCTATTGCATGCTTTGCATGTGCTGCACTTTATTTGTACCATTTTGTTTTATTCGTTTATTTATTAGAATTTGAAAGATAACGATATTGTGATCTCTGATTTTAGTCCTTGAAAACGAAAAAAGTAGTGCTTGAAAAGTCCTTAAGTCCTGGAATTTCATTTTGCAGTTTCTGTACGAACCCTGGTTCCTGTAAACACTAGCGTTATGACAGATGTGTTCTTGTGGCCAATAGGGGGCGTAAGCGTTTCGTGAGTGAGGGCGACGGAGGGATCGTGAAAAGCTAGAAGCTTCGGGAGAGCTCCGGCAGGCCCTGATGATGAGCAGGCTGGGATCTCCTGCACTTCCCTGGGAATCTGTCCTCACTGTCTTCATTGCTCATCCTCAGAGTACACAGAAATATTCAGCCTCAGAAACGATATCATCTTGTAGAAGAGTGACAACTGAGAAATGCTGTTCTCTCCTCTATTACAGGCTTTGTTTCCTTTTGTTTGTGAATTAATGTGCGATTGAATGCAGTGTAAGCGCTGCAGCGAAAGAAAGAAGTGGGGAAATCAGCAGCTTCAGATGGCCATGAAATACAGTTTGGGTTGAGGGATTAATGTTGCTTTTTTCAGCTTAAGTTGTTTTTTGTTGTTCACAAGTGTTCACTTGTTAGTGTTCACAGCGGTCTCTCAATGTTTTACTTTTCTTTGCAATCTAATGCATAAAATATGGAGCACGTAAACCGTGTTCAATAAATCGTGCTACTCAAATGAAGTGTTTAATCCAACTGTTGGGCCAAAAAAACAATATTCTATGAAGCGATTGGGGTCACTTCTATAGGTTTTCATTTTATTGCATGTTTATCTTCAAATTTGTCTTATTACTGCGTAAAGAAACTTTACCCACATTTACAGATTCACAAGGTTCTGGGAGATTGCTTGATTAATTACATAGTATCTTTTTCGGTTATTCATGATTTATACCTAATGCATGATGAAAACAATTCTGAGTTTGTGGCTTGTTTTGACATCAAGAAGGACCGTTGTATGTTTTAGCTGCCAAAGAATGGAGGAGAGAGCATCATCATCTCACAATCAGGCTGATGCCTGTGAGACTACAGTCTCCCATTTTCATAGCAGTTTTGTACCCTCTCAGAACAGTCATTTTAATTTTCAGTTCTTTTGTTTATTTGGACAAGAAAAACTGGTTAAATTGTGTCAGTGCAAGAGATAACAATTATAAAAAAAAAAAATAAAAAAAAAGTATGTGTATCATTTTTGAAGTGGTAAACTTTGCTGCAAATTTCCACCAGTTTCAATCAACACTTGTTGTTTCAATTATATGATGGGACAAAATGACTAAATTTAACCAAAAGTACTTTTGTACATGCGATCAGTCTTTGTATCTGTTTGTTGATGGGACACTTTTTCAAAGCAAAAACATTATTTTTTGTCAACTAGCATTTCCAGAGTTCCAGCATTAAATACATTTTGACACTAATTTCAATAAAAATTCATAATGCTCATATTCATATTTCTTTGTGTAAGTGTATTCATACAGTTTTTTTTTTATTCGGAAATTAATATATAATATAGTAATTTTTGAAAGCCAGTTTTTATGAAGAGACATGCCATGGACGTGGAGTGCTTACCAGAGGTGAGGGGGCACAGTGACCTAGGTGGCCAGGATACCAAACCCCTGCACCCAAAACAACAAACTGTAACATCAGTTTTTTTTGAAACAACAAACTGCACCCTTTGAATAAAGGTGGAAAGGCGCCTGATCTTTTTTGCGATTTTCCGTTTCAGATAAGAAAAAAATGGTAACTTAATTTTTACCACTGAAAAAAATGGAAAGCGGCTTGAATCTTTTTTTGTCTTTTATTTATTTATTTATTTATTTATTTAAATTTTTTTTGGATGATTGTCAGTTTCAGGTAAGAAAAATACCTATTTTTAAGGTTGTTAGTTTAACATAATTAACACTTATTTTTTTTGTTTGTTTGTTTTTCTATTGAAACAACAAACTGCAACATCTAAATGAAAAGCAGCCTGAATCTTTTTTAGGATGATTTTCAGCTTCAGGTAAGAAAAAAATTATATTTTTAGATACTTTAGAACTCATAATTAACAAATTTTTTTCCCCCTTGTATTCAAACAAACTGCAACATTTGAATGAAGGTGGAAAGTGGCCTTAATCTTTTTTGTGAGTTTTAATTTTATGTAAGAAAAAAATACCTATTTTTTATGTGTTCAGTACTCCTAATTAACACTACTGTTTGTTTTGTTCATGTATGCATGTATTTATTTATATATTTAAAAAAACAAACAAACAAAAAAAAAAAAACAAATGCCAACATTTGAATATAACAGCAAATAAAAAAGACACCATTCAGGAAAAAAAAAAGAAAAAAAGGTAAGTAGAGGTATTTATATTTAAGTTGTTAACAGAACTCATAATTAACACACTTTTCCTTTTGTATATAATAATATATCAACAGTAAACTGAAACTTACATGCAATGTCCCAGTGCAGATGAATTAACCCCAAATATACGCTAATGTTCAAAATTCAGTAATTTATGTTTTTGAAAATTAGTATCTTATGCTCACCAAGGCTGAATTTATTTAAAAATTCAGATTAAAAAACTGTAAAAACAGTAATATTGCAGGGCTCCAGACCAAAAAAAAAAAAAAAAAAAAAATCAATTAACTGGCTCCTATAAGAAACAAAGTTATTTTTTTAGGTGCCACAGAATAAACGTGTCATTAACCCCTTAACTGTCACCCCCCATCCCCCCTCCACCCCACCCCCTTTTTGAAAATAGACTTGAAAGTGCACTATATAAAGTTAAATTATAATTCAAGAACGCTTTTGAATACAGACCTAAGGTTGGTCTCTTTTTAAAGAAGACAATCAGCAGATTATTGCAGAAGTGAAGAAATCATTTCAAAAAATGAAAACGTTTTTTACTTATAAAAGTTTAAATTTACTGCAAAGAAAATGTACTGTACTATTTTTATTCTATTTTATATAAAATAAATATTTTTACAAAATAGGTTTTAATTCAAATTTGGCATAAAATTAAAGCCATATGTCTAAAGTTGAAAGTTGATATGAAAAAAATTGAGGTTACTATGCAATTTTGTTTAGGCATTATACCACAAACAGCCACCGGGTGCCATCCAAACCACATTGAATTTTTTTATGCATTTTTCTGTCACAAATGTATCAGTTTCTCTCTCAGTATTACTCCTATCACAAAATACCACCAAATGTGGAATCTTGAGACTCAGACCTTTCCGATGGTATGTATTTTGTCAAGATTATAAAAAGTTTTGATTCTATAAGACCGTAATACATTTGGAATATGAAACCTCCCACTAAGGCGGAGGAGCCCGCTAAAAGATTTTAAAGTACCATTTCTATGGAAACGCAATGTCCAATTTCAAAACAGGACAGTTTTTATAGGATGAATTCTGAGGTTTTAAGCTTTCAAATGATATATAATATATGATGATTACTAAAACATGTGATAGGAAAAAAAGGAAACTAATAGAATTTTTGTGTCAAAGGTCAGAGCTCCTGTTATGGTGTATATGTTTTGAGGTGCACTCTTGTCATAAATTAATCTATTACTGCTCCTACATCATTTTTAACAACAAACAGTGGTAAAATATCTATTTAGGAGTCTTAGACCTTTCCAACAATATATAGTTTGTCATGATTAGATTAGGATTTAATTGTAATATATTGAAGTAAAGTTAGGCGTCCCGTATACGGGACGGTGACAGTTAGGAGGAGTTACAGTCAGAAATGAAGGTTTCAGAAGAAGAAGAATATTAAATTAGCATTTCAGTATGTTGGCTTTCTCAAGCCAACATAACTACAGTGGTGTGAAAAATTATTTGCCCCCTTCCTGATTTTTCATTTTTTTGCATGTTTGTCACACTTTAATGTTTCAGATCATCAAACAAATTTAAATATTAATCAAAGATAACACAAGTAAACACAACATGCAGTTTTTAAATGAAGTTTTTTATTATGAAGGGAAAGCAAAATCCAAACCCACATGGCCCTGTGTGAAAAAGTGCTTGCCCCCTAAACCTAATAACTGGTTGGACCACCCTTAGCAGCAACAACTGCAATCAAGCGTTTGCGATAACTTGCAATGAGTCTGTTACAGCGCTGTGGAGGAATTTTGGCCCACTCATCTTTGCAGAATTGTTGTAATTCAGCCACATTGGAGGGTTTTCGAGCATGAACCGCCTTTTTTAAGGTCATGCCACAGCATCTCAATAGGATTCAGGTCAGGACTTTGACTAGGCCACTCCAAAGTCTTCATTTTGTTTTCCTTCAGCCATTCAGAGGTGGACTTGCTGGTGTGTTTTGGATCATTGTCCTGCTGCAGAACCCAAGTTCGCTTCAGCTTGAGGTCACGAACAGATGTCCGGACATTGTCCTTCAGGATTTTTTGGTAGACAGCAGAATTCATGGTTCCGTTTATCACAGCAAGTCTTCCAGGTCCTGAAGCAGCAAAACAGCCCCAGACCATCACACTACCACCACCATATTTTACTGTTGGTATGATGTTCTTTTTCTGAAATGCTGTTACTTTTACACCAGATGTAATGGGACACACACCTTCCAAAAAGTTAAACTTTTGTCTCGTCAGAGTATTTTCCCAAAAGTCTTGGGGATCATCAAGATGTTTTCTGGCAAAACTGAGATGAGCCTTTATGTTCTTTTTGCTCAGCAGCGGTTTTAGTCTTGGAACTCTGCCATGCAGGCCATTTTTGCCCAGTCTCTTTCTTATGGTGGAGTCATGAACACTGACGTTAACTGAGGCAAGTGAGGCTTGCAGTTCTTTGGATGTTGTTCTGGGGTCTTTTGTGACCTCTTGGATATGTTGTCACTGTGCTCTTGGGGTAATTTTGGTCGGCCGGCCGGCCACTTCTGGGAAGGTTTTCGCCATTTGTGGATAATGGCTCTCACTGTGGTTCGCTGGAGTCCCAAAGCTTTAGAAATGGCTTTATAACCTTTTCCAGACTGATAGATCTCTATTACTTTCTTTCTCATTTGTTCCTGAATTTCTTTGGATCTCAATATGATGTGTAGCTTTTGAGGATCTTTTGGTCTACTTCACTTTGTCAGGCAGGTTCTATTTAAGTGTTTTCTTGATTGCGAACAGGTGTGGCAGTAATCAGGCCTGGGTGTGGCTACAGAAACTGAACTCCGGTGTGATAAACCACATTTTTTTTTATTTTCTCAGGGCTGCGTTTCCCAAAAGCTTCGTAAGCTTAAGTACATTGTAGACCCACTGAAACCGAGCTACGGTCAATTTAAGCTTACGATGCTTTTGAGAAAGGTGGTGACTGCAGATCTGCCGCCCTCCACAAAGATTGCCAATTTAGCTTCACACCCCAGTAAGGAAAACCACCACCACTACAGATACGTATATAGACAGTTTTCCATACATTTATGGCAGGGGTGTCAAACTCAGTTCCTGGAGGGCCGCAGCCCTGCAGAGTTTAGTTCCAACCGTGCTCCAACACACAAAACATGTAGTTTTCAAATAAGTTAAATTAGCTGGATCAGGTGTGTTTAATTAGGGTTGAAGCTAAACTCTGCAGGGCTGTGGCCCTCCAGGAACTGAGTTTGACACCCCTGATTTATGGGGATTTTCAAACAGAGGATGTCCACGAAGGAGACACTGAAGGGGTGTAGCGGACACAATCATTGTTGAGTTTTACTGTTGCTGTTTTTCACTTTTTTCCACCAACCACAAGCAATGTGCCACAAGTAAGTACTCTGTCATCCTCTCTTGCCCTCTTTGCAAAAAAATTGTGGTTTATATCAGCTGCATGTTCAGAATGTGTGTCAGAGAAAATAAGGCAACGTTTTTTGAGCACAATTCACATCCAGTGATCATTCAGGTAAAATCTCCATTTTTGACTGATGTCTCTCCTCTTCAAATGCTGAGAGAAATTAGGATGATAGCAAGGTGTCCAGGTGTCCTAGGAGCTGTTTGTGCATGATGGGTATTGTAGTTCTAAAATATAAGCCTTTACTTAATTAAATTGTGCAAACTTGTTGCCTTAATTCACCTAAGTAAGTTTAACTAAATTGTATCAAGTAAGTCTTAGTTACCAAAATAACGTTAGGGTTCCTTACATATTCTGAGTCATACACATCAATGTCACGGTGTTAAATAATCATTCATTTAAAAATGTTTGGGTATAAAAATTGTTCATTGTCCTATGTTCACTTATATAATCAATGTACGTCTTCACGTGATCTGTGGTCATATCAACAGTTACAGTAGCAGATAACACACATTTTTACACATAAAATGTGTAAAAAAAAGGCAATAACTGAAAAATAATATTTCCACACCCATGTACACTGTAAAAAAAAAAATCTGTAAAATGTACAGTAAAAAAACGGCAGCTGTGGTTGCCGGAATTCTACCGTAAAAAATAAGGTAGCAACATTTTAGGTTGTACGGTTTTAACTTAAATTTACAGTTAGAAACCGTAATTTCATTAACTGATATAATGTTAATATACCAACCTATAGAAGTACTGAAATCTGTTTTGTACCTTTGAAATACACTGATAACCATCATATGCAGGTGGTGATGAGAAAGTCACATGATGAACCATGTGCAGCTTTTAAATAATAACATATAAAGAAGATGCAAAGTGTCATTCACATAAACACTGAACACCTTCATGGTGAGATTCATTATACTGAAATATGCTATAAACATAAATTTAACAACATTAGATGTAACATACAACCCTAATATACATAACTGATAAGAAAAAAACTAAGAAGAAACATAGTTATTTCAAAGAAAAAAAAACATCCAATTTGGAATGCAACGCAGGGAATTCTGGGAACGTCAATTTACGGTTTTTCCCTGTAAATTTTACATTCTTTTTCTCTTCCAAAAACGATATTTCACCATAAAATTGTCTGAAATGTCTATTGCAGTTTTCACCGTATATATTAGGGGAACTTACTGTTAACCATTTAACAGGTTTTTACTGTAGCATTTTCACAGTTTTTTATCGTTAAAATCACGGTATTTTTTTTACAGTGTAGGCTAAGGAGAATTTACTTTCTAAATTTCTAAATTAGAGCTGCAGCTTGCAGGTGGATGCAAATATCCACTTGACCCAGAGCTCCTGGGAGAGGCAGCTGCCCACCGGCCTGGTGACCCTTGCTGTATACAACCCCGTGGTCGGCATCTACATCCTGCCCGATTACACGCAATGCCTGTCCTTCCGCCTGCCCTCTACACATGATGCTACCATCGTGCTAGAAGACCTGGGCTTCGTGGACATGGGCTACTACACCAGCAAGATGACCACATTTCCACTTGGTGTCTTGCAGGCCTCGACGAGCATCAGCGCGCTAGGTAAGTCAGCGTTTTAAACCAGTTTCCCCGGCACTGTATTTGTGTGTTTTTAGCAGTTTGATTAGGTCGGATAAAAAAAAAAAATATATATATATATATATATATATGTACTCAGTCATCACAGCTTTATAGATTATGAGGGCATGTAGAGAGTCAATCTTTCCTTAGTGAGCTTAGGACAAGGGTTAGAGTTAAAAAAGAGATGCACATTTCAGCCTCAACAGCCTACCCTTACGCAAAGAAAATATATTTTCTAATAAATGAATGATCAATATCCTTCTGAGACCCAGCTATGGAGTTTTTGCCTCTGTAGTGGACATTCTATTTTAGTGAATTTCTCTGAGACATGTCACAGTTGTAAGTCTGGATGTCCTGTACAGAGCACATTCAGGGCTTTTTAGAGATACTAAATGTTTGGAAGTTTCACCATGAACACTCCCTCTCCTAGGTCTTTAAAGATGGCTAAATTTAATTTAGTGAAAAATTTAACATCCTTATGGAAATATGATTATATTTTTTAATTGTCATTTAAATCTGAATAATTTTGAAATTGTTTGTCATAAAGCAACATCTCAGGAAAATGTTATGGGTTTTCAAATTCAAATATGACTTCCTGTTATGAAACAGGACATAATTTCATACATGTCCACTGTAGAGGACACCAAGACTAAAAGCATGTTTATTATGCATTTTGGGAGACATGACATAATTGAATAGGAAAATTAATTATTTATCAATTGTCTTATGAAATATTAGATATTATTATGAAAATCTGGCCATTTGTTACTCCCATTATGACAATTCTTTTTTCAACATGCTGTCCTAACAGCAACACATTAATATGCAAATTAGATACAGTGTACAGATACACTGTGTTTAATGGGAAAACCAGTTTATGGAAATTTTTACACACATATTGCATAAAACAAAATGGTATATCAAATCATTGTGTTATATATTTTATAACATAGTTGAGAATCATCCTTAAACAAAGTTTAGTATAAAAAATCCTGAAACCTAAAAATTGATTTAAAAAAAAAAATCCCGTTGTTTTGCCTTTTTGATGTCTATTCATGCCATTTTATTTTTAGAAAAACTGATTCCTAGTGTCCTCTACAGAGGACATAGAATAAAATATGAATAAAATATAATTTTTCAAAAATGTTATTTTTCAATTTTTTTCTTATGGTCTAAACAATGTATGACATGAAAAAATACAAAATTCACAAAGCTTTTTTTTTCAGGGGGTCTCAGGAGGATATATTAAATGATATAACGGTATATTAAGAAACCATACAGAATAATATATTGGGTAATATACACAATACAATATATCGAATAATACATAAAGAATTGTCGCTTTCATAGATTGAAAGATATGTGAAAAATGAGTTAATTAAGCCCTTCTCTAGCAATCCCAATTGCTCCAAATAGGATTGAAACATCTAAAATGATCTTCATTCGTACATTTTCTGATTGGAGTACCTTTTTCTCTGCTCGCTTCTTGCGCTGCCGCTGACTGACTTATGAATCACACACATAAATGCTCTTCCGCCAGCACGCAATCCCGATACATACACCTACTGTATACACAGAATTACAGTATTTAAGTGTAATGGGGTGGAGGTAGTATTGGTAGTGGATCTATAGTGGCTTGTTTAAGACTACAAATGAGTTAGACTACAAACCCCATGGGTCTAGGTACTATAAAGAGGAAATCAAACTTTTTGGCCTTCCTCTTTGTGGTACCATGTGTTAATCAGGAGAAGCTGTGTGGCATGTTTCAAGGCTGTGTGATCGATGAAATGACTAGTTGCCTTGTGAGCAGTATGGAAGTAAATTGTGGAGGTAAGGGTTGTGATTCTCATGGTTATAGTTAGTGTGTTTAGTTTTAACGTGTTTGTTTTTATTTTTTTAGTGTGCTTACTGGAGATATACTGATGGGTGTCTCAGAGAATTGAGTAGATTTATTCAATAACATAGGTATTGATTTTAATTGAATTATTGGAGTATGTGAAATTTGTTTTTAAGCTTTTCTATTGTAAGTTGTGTGTTATGTTTTATTGTAAGTGTTTTTAATTCCAGTATTTTAAAGGGGCAATCATGAATTGTATTTTCTTTGTTTTTACAGATGATGCATGATTGCCGTTTACTTTTATTGAAAATATTGGTGGCTTGAGGTTGGGTCTTAAGATATGACTTGAAATGTTACATTGTGATGAAGTGGCTTGAATTTATTGTGAGATTGTGTTTTTCTTCCCAATCACTTGTAAGGTTTGGGGAGGGTTACATAAGTATTCACGCAGACATAATCTGTTATGTCTTAAGTGAATGTTTGGGGAACTGTTGGGGAAAAACATCTGATGTGTAACATTATATTAGATCTGTGCTGTACAGTAGGTCTTAATATATAGGCCGTCTGTCTCATTAATGCTAATCTAACAATAAAAGAAAAGAGGGAATCACTCGCTGCACTTGATCGAACTGCTTTTGAAGTTTTAATAATCAGTTTCTTTGTAATGAACACACTGATTTTTACATTTGATTATTTGTTTTCTTACTTGAATGCGTTTGTTTAGAGGTAAAATGAAAAAAGTAATGCACTATTTGTTTCTTTCTTATATTTGTTCTGCTGCTGTTGTTTTTTTTTTTGTTTGGTTTTTTTTTGCATCTGTTCTTATTTTTAATAACAAATATAAAATAAAAAATGGCTATATTGTGATTATTAATATAGTAATTAATATTAAGAAAGGAAGTGGAGGAAACGATGCAGCTTTGCTAGGTGATTTTGCTTTGGAACCTTCAGATAATTCAACTCGATTCCACTTCAAATGGGTGTAGCTGTAGCGAGTCAGAAGCGTATTGATCCATCTGCAGTTTATTAGACAATGGGTTGTACAAGGCAGGCAGAAAGTCGGGGCAGGCGGCGAGCAAACACAATCGGTAAACAGGCTAAAGGTCGGGGCAGGCAGCAATAAACAGAATACGAGGTAAGCAGTCCAGGTCAATACACAGGCAGAATAACAGAAAACCGCTCAGAAATGATAACCAGGGCTAATCAAGACTTCGCACTGAAAGTGAAAGTGAAAGTCGTGACGTATTGTCAAGTATGGTGACCCATACTCGAAATTGGTGCTCTGCATTTAACCCATCCAAGTGCACACACACAGCAGTGAATAGTGAACAAACGCACACACACACACCGTGAACACACACCCGGAGCAGTGGGGAGCCATTGCTCCAGCGCCCGGGGAGCAATTGGGGGTTCGGTGCCTTGCTCAAGGGCACCTCAGTCATGGTATCGAAGGCAGAGAGAGTGCTGTTCATTCACAATCCCCACCTTCAATTCCTGCTGGTGTGAGAATCGACCGGCAACCTTCAGGTTACAAGCCCAACTCCCTAACCATTAGGCCACGACTTCCCGTGAAAAGTTTTCAACTTTTTGAAAATTTGCTCATTGTGACTCATTTTGCCAGCACAGGTCCCAAATACTGTATATTTGTATGTGTCAAATCAATATAGCCATACATTGTCAATGCATAAATTGCTGTATATTGAAAAATATAAGCACTAGTTTCCCATATATGGAAATGTATTATGTAATATACTGCATTATATTTTGCAGTATATTCCCATATACTGTATATTTGTGTCATAAGGGTACAGGGTTTTTCCTGGGTCAAAAAAGGTCTTCAGTGGTGGCTGACGGTCATCCACACGCACAGTAAAAAGATGATTTATGATTTTTGCTCATTTTAACTAATAGTGTAATTTTCTACCATACATCTGAATAAAATTAGCAGCTAGCTAACAAATTGCTTTCTGCTGGTTTCACCTCACGCCAGTCTAAAATAAATGACAGTATAGGTAATTTACTACACATTGTCATATAAATAACCAGACATTACTGAGGATTATTAAGGATAAATCTTTTATTATAATTATTATTAAGGTTAAATCACACTTACGATCTCATATGAGGTGTTCTGAGTACCTAAATGATTTATTGTTATACACTGATTCCGACAATGATGTCTTGTGAGTTCGGTGTTGGACATCAGTTGTTTTAACAATTGATTAAAATAAATTGGTTCAAATGAGTCATTATGTTGTGAATCGGACATTAGCGGATGTGAATGCATTGTTGTTTTATGTTAGGTGCATGTGTGTCAGAACGTTAGAGAAGATAAGGAGACATGACATGTTTAGCACAATTCACACCACCGGTAATTAATTCATGTAAAAAAAAAGGTCTTCTGACCTTTTACCGTCACGTCAGTTGATTTTGAAGGAGGGAGAGGAAAGAAAGTTAGACAGAGAGAGTGCACGTTGAGGGGCTCTCTGCTCTTTCTGTCCCGCAGTTTATGTGCATGCTATCACAAGCGCAGCAGTCATTTACATCAGTGGTTCCCAACCAAGTTCCTGGAGGCCCCCCAACACTGCATGTTTTCCATGTCTCCTTAATCAAACACGCCTGATTCAGATCATCAGCTCATTAGTAGGGACTCCAAGACCTGAAATGGGTGTGTTGGACAAAGGAGAGATGCAAAATGTGCAGTGTTAGGGGGCCTCCAGGAACGTGGTTGGGAACCACTGATTTACATCACTCATAAATCACATTAACTGGGCTTTGGCAGAACAAAAATACGTTTTGGCATTTTCAATGCAGAAAAAACCCTGGAGTAGAGTAGGCTATAACCTTATTTTTTCACTGCCTCAGGTTTGCGCAAATAAAGACTGATTTACATTGTGTTAAGCAGATATGCATGTGTTCTGACCCGCAGGTGAAATGAGCAGCAGCAGCACTGACAGTGGTGCTGAGAACCATGGCAGCGGTATTGTAAGTACTAATCAAAATTAAATAAAATGCTTCATAATATAAAACAGTAATTCATTTTTCATGTTTTGTTTTGTTTTTGTTTTTTCCCCCACATGGTAATCATCAGCCATACTGTAAGTTGTGTATACTTGTCATTAAGCTGTGCATATATTTTTAGTTATTATTAAATGATGTTAGGTTTGACAGCCGTTATGTTGTGCAGTTTTGGAGGATACGGAGTATAGCTCTTCAGAGGATGAGGAGTGACAATGTTCCTCCTCCTCTTCTTCCCCCACAACCTCCACCTTCATCACTACTGCCACTGCTCCATCTGGTGTTGCTTAAGGGACATGGTGATGGAAAAGACTATGAGATGGGAGGATAAATTATACTCCAATGCTTTTGTAACCATAAGAATAACTTTTAAATTATTAAGATGAATATTTATTGGACTGAAGCAACAAGAGTTTAATTGATTATCCATGCTTTTAGTTTTAAGTAGTCTACTGGGTTATAAAGATCTTATTGATTCGCATTACAGACTATCAGAATTTCACCTTTTTAACCAAAAATATCAGCAATTGCACCAAATTTGATATTTGTGCTCAGTTTGGGCCTCTGAATAAAACATATGTAGTTTTTGTTTTTATTTATCCAATTTAAGCTTATATTTTCACTGTAACTCATATGCTTTCTTTTCATGTTCTCTTAAAGGTTTAATAAACTGATCCATTTCAAAATATTTAATGTTTATGATTATTGTTTCATATGTCAGGACAGGGTTAAAAATGAATAGCTGGACCCTTATAACCTTAAATACGGAGGGACATGTGATTGATTCTCAGGCTCTCAGCCCATGTCGTCAAAATCTCACTGCAGTGTGGCAACTAAAGTTGGCAATCCGGGTGTGTGCAAGAGAAAGTCTTTTTTGACGTAGAAAAGCATATGATATGCCGTGGAAAGAGGGGTTATTAATGAAATTAGAAAGTTTGGAAATTAATGGAAGAATGTACAATTGGATTTTAAATTTCTTGTTTGGAAGAACAATTCAAGTTAGAGTGGGGATGGAGTATTCTCGAATATATTCAATAGAAAATGGAACCCCGCAAGGAAGTGTGAGTAGCCCTATTCTGTTTAACTTGATGATAAATTATATTTTTTACAGTATAGAGAGTGGAGTAGGTAGATCACTATATGAAGACGACGGAGCACTATGGAAAAGGGGACGAAATATTTCATTTGTGGAAAGCAAAATGCAAAATGCAGTGAATGAGATGGCTAAGATGGGCTAAGATATGAGGATTTCATTTTTCTGTGGCAAAAACTCAAGTAATTTGTTTTTTGAATAAGAATAATAATCCGAAATTAAACATTAAGATGTACGGTCATCAGTTGGAGCAAGTGAAGGTCGTCAGATTCCTGGGTATGTGGATGGATTCAAAATTAAATTTTGGAATACATGTAAAGAAATTAATTGAAAAATGTAAAAGAGGGTATTAATGTATTAAGGTGTTTATCAGGTGCTGATTGTGGAGCAAGTTCTCAATCATTGAAAAGAATATATAGTGCAGTAATAAGATCAAGTATAGATTATGGTAGTATAGTGTATTGTTCGGCGAACAAAACTCTGCTTAAAAAAGTCGAAGTAGTACAGTCACAGGCTCTGCGTATATGTAGTGGAGCTTTTAGAACCTCTCCAGTGAATGCTTTACAGGTAGAGATGGGAGAAATGCCCCTAGAACTCCGTAGGTTACACTGTAAAAAATGACCGTGATTTTTAACGGTAAAAAACTGTGAATATGCTACAGTAAAAACCTGTTAAATGGTTAAAGGTAAGTTCCCCTAATATATACAGTGAAAAACTGTAATAGACATTTCAGACAATTTTACGGTGAAATACCGTTTTTGTAAGTGAAAAAGAATGTAAAATTTACAGGGAAAAACCGTAAATTGACGTTCCCAGAATTCCCTGCATGGCATTTCAAATTGGATGTTTTTTCTTTGAAATAACTATGTTTCTTCTTAGTTTTTATCAGTTATGTTTATTTGGGTTGTATGTTACATCTAATGTCGTTAAATTAATGTTTATTGCATATTTCAGTTTAATGAGTCTCACCATGATGGTGTTCAGTGTTTGTGTGAATGACACTGCACACCTTTTATATATGTTATTATTTAAGAGCTGCTTGTGATGGGCTTTGGTTCATGTGACTTTCTCATCACCACCTGCATGTGGTGGTTATTAGTGCATTATAAAGGTACACAATAGATTTCAGTACTTCAATAGGTTGGTATATTAACATTATATCAGTTAATGAAATTATGGTATTTAATTGTAAATTTAAATTAAAACCGTAAAACCTAAAATGTTGCTATTGTATTTTTTTTACAGTAGAATTCTGGCAACCACAGCTGCCGGTTTTTAACCGTAAATTTTATGCATTTTTTTTTTACAGTGTACAGTTGAGGATGAGATATTGGGCTGGTGTAAAGGGTCATTCAGAATATCATCCAGTTAAAAATCTTTTGAAAGACTGTTGGGAATATGAATATGAAGATTTAGAGAGCTTTGGTTGGACAGTAAAGAAGGAGGCAGATAGATTAGGGCTGAATAAATATGAAAATAATCCTTCTGTAGCTATTCCAGTGGTTCCACTGTGGATGTTTCCAATGCCTTTGATTGACTTTCAAATACAAAAAGAAATAAATGAAAATGAGAAGACCATTCCTATAAATATAGTAGTTCAACAGTATATAAATCAAGCATATTATTCATAATTACAGATATATACGGATGGGTCGAAGGATCCTGAATCTGGAAGGACAGCAGCAGCAGTATATATTCCTGCATTTAAAACAAAAATAGCCAAAAGAATATCAGATCATATGTCTGTATTTACTACAGAATTAATAGCAAATATATTAGCACTACAATGGATTGAAGAAATACAACCAAATAATATTGTAATATGTACAGATTCAATGTCTGTTCTAACAAGTCTAGTGAGTGGAAAATCTGCAGCATGGCAAGATTTAATATATGAAGTATTACAGTACTTGTTTAGAATTAGACAATTAGGGATAATGGTATACTTCTTATGGGTACCGGCTCATACTGGGGTAAAGGGAAATGAGGAAGTGGACTGCTTGGCTAAGATTGCTCTGAAGCATTCACATAGTGAAATTAATATAGCAATTAGCAAATCTGAAATCAAGAGAATAATATCAATTGAAGTAAGAAAGATATGGCAAAAGTTATGGGATAGTGGAACAAAAGGAAGGCATCTTTACCAGATACAGGGGTGTGTAGGTGAAGAGAGAATAAGATGTGGGAGTAGGAAGAAATATGTTATAATAACAAGAATGAGGGTTGGACATTCAGCTTTAAATTTCAATTTACACAAAATAGGGAAACATGAAACTGGTAGATGTGATAAATGTGGGAATCCAGAAACAGTAAAGCACATTCTTCTAGAATGTGATGCGTATGAAAGAGAAAGAAATCAACTTAATCATAAATTAGGTTTGATGGGATATAATAAAGTATCACTCAATATATTACTAGGGAATAGACAAATGCAATCAAGAATTAAAGAAGAAGTGTTCAATTATCTAAAAGAGACAGGAAATATGGAAAGAATCTAATTTTGTAGTAATTAAGGAATATTTTTAATTTATTTTTTTTTTCTTTGGTTTAATTTTTTTGTCATTTTTATTTAATTTTTTTGTGTGTGTGTTTTATATATATATATATATATATATATATATACACACACACACACACAGTGGGTACGGAAAGTATTCAGACCCCCTTAAATTTTTCACTCTTTGTTATATTGCAGCCATTTGCTAAAATCATTTAAGTTCATTTTTTTTCCTCATTAATGTACACACAGCACCCCATATTGACAGAAAAACACAGAATTGTTGACATTTTTGCAGATTTATTAAGACCTTACAGCTCACAGTGCATGTCAGAGCAAATGAGAATCATGAGGTCAAAGGAACTGCCTGAAGAGCTCAGAGACAGAATTGTGGCAAGGCACAGATCTGGCCAAGGTTACAAAAAAATTTCTGCTGCACTTAAGGTTCCTAAGAGCACAGTGGCCTCCATAATCCTTAAATGGAAGACGTTTGGGATGACCAGAACCCTTCCTAGAGCTGGCCGTCTGGCCAAACTGAGCTATCGGGGGAGAAGAGCCTTGGTGAGAGAGGTAAAGAAGAACCCAAAGATCACTGTGGCTGAGCTCCAGAGATGCAGTCGGGAGATGGGAGAAAGTTGTAGAAAGTCAACCATCACTGCAGCCCTCCACCAGTCGGGGCTTTATGGCAGAGTGGCCCGACGAAAGCCTCTCCTCAGTGCAAGACACATGAAAGCCCGCATGAAGGACTCCAAGATGGTGAGAAATAAGATTCTCTGGTCTGATGAGACCAAGATAGAACTTTTTGGCCTTAATTCTAAGCGGTATGTGTGGAGAAAACCAGGCACTGCTCATCACCTGTCCAATACAGTCCCAACAGTGAAGAATGGTGGTGGCAGCATCATGCTGTGGGGGTGTTTTTCAGCTGCAGGGACAGGACGACTGGTTGCAATCGAGGGAAAGATGAATGCGGCCAAGTACAGGGATATCCTGGACGAAAACCTTCTCCAGAGTGCTCAGGACCTCAGACTGGGCCGAAGGTTTACCTTCCAACAAGACAATGACCCTAAGCACACAGCTAAAATAACGAAGGAGTGGCTTCACAACAACTCCGTGACTGTTCTTGAATGGCCCAGCCAGAGCCCTGACTTAAACCCAATTGAGCATCTCTGGAGAGACCTAAAAATGGCTGTCCACCAACGTTTACCATCCAACCTGACAGAACTGGAGAGGATCTGCAAGGAGGAATGGCAGAGGATCCCCAAATGCAGGTGTGAAAAACTTGTTGCATCTTTCCCAAAAAGACTCATGGCTGTATTAGAGCAAAAGGGTGCTTCTACTAAATACTGAGCAAAGGGTCTGAATACTTAGGACCATGTGATATTTCAGTTTTTCTTTTTTAATAAATCTGCAAAAATGTCAACAATTCTGTGTTTTTCTGTCAATATGGGGTGCTGTGTGTACATTAATGAGGAAAACAAATGAACTTAAATGATTTTAGCAAATGGCTGCAATATAACAAAGAGTGAAAAATTTAAGGGGGTCTGAATACTTTCCGTACCCACTGTGTGTGTGTGTGTATATATATATATATATATATATATATATATATATATCTATAGCTTTGTCTCTACCAAATCTGTTCACTCCACACTCCAGATCAGTAGGTGGCGGTAATGCACCTTTAAGTTGGTTTGCCAAAAATCATCAGAAGAAGAAGATGTGCAAGAGAAATATCTCAGAATTCCAAAGCCATTATTCAGATGTGGACGCTGCACGCTCCAGAACACGTGGTGGCAGCAGTAGATTCTGTTCGCCGTCACAACAAAAAGAGGAACACAGTGTTTACGTTTATCGTTTGTCTCTCTTTTTTTTTCTGGATCTGCTCACGCAGGTATTGGTCCCAAATTTACGTGAGATTGAAAGTGTATTTATTTCTTTATTTTATTTATTTATTTATTTCTTTTTTGCGTTTGATTGATCTGATGTAACGTTAATTATACATATTCTCTAAGGCTTTTTTAAACTATTGTGCATCCCTCTGGTTTGTGAGAAGCTAAATATAACATGTCGATAACTACTAACATTACATTATCCTAGAGAAAATATGTAGTTCAATTTATAAGAAGAACAGAATAATAACTCAATATCAGAATTCAGTCATTTCCTCTTATTTCCCTGCTGTATATGGAAAAATGCATTTTAGTGCATTCATTAGGGTTTTAATTTCCATAATACTTGGAAAACAATACAATTATTAGGTAACCATATGATAGCTGTAACTGTGATGCTTTCAAGACCATCGCAAATCATTCTTGTAATTTCGACAAAACCTGTCTAAAAATCTATGTTAGACAGCTAGATGACATAGCATTTGAATTGATATATTCAAATAAGTAACTGTAACAAAAGTACTTAAGTTACAGAAACACAAATGGATACATTTTCTAGGAATAAAAAGACTTAATCAACATAAAGTAAAACTTAATGACGACAATGCACTGACCCAACGAATTAAGTGGCAGTTCTGTTAACTGACCTTAAAATGAAGTGTGCTTCTATATCAGCTTAAGCTTGTATTTGTTCTTTCTCTTGGTTTTAGTCTCATGGCCACAAGCAGCTGCCGCAGCATCTCTCAGGAATTTCCTCTTTAGCAGAGATTGTGTTAAAGATGAGCAACCCAGTCTACTTTACCAGAGCCAAAGAAGAGGAAAACCTCTGGATAGAAAGAAAGAAAGAAGACAAACAATCACTTACTGGGGAGGAGGCCAGAGACTTTTACCAAAGCCTGCTACAAGAGACAGATGGAGAAAAGCCAAAAGACGGAGAAGCAGCAACCACAAGAAGAGTGAGAAGAAGAGCAGGTAGAGACAGAGATAATAATTAGATTGACAGTTATGATCACAGCACACAACTTGAATGCTGTTTTGAATGGTTTAAAAGTATTAAGTAGTTAAATGTATTAACTACTTAATATTAAGTAGTATTAAGTAGTTAAATGAAAATTTTAAATATCAACAGAACTGATACATTGTTACATTATTGATACAACTGATGATTGTCAACTGATGATTGTCAATTTAAATAGTGTAATGAAATAGTATAATAGTGTTATGAAAATATTCTTTAACACTTTATTGAAACAAATCTGATTAATATGTTAGCAGCACGACCCCCAAATTTACACATCTATTATTTCTGAACACTAAATGAATAAAATAACCAATGATAAGAGTCAGCAAAACCTGATAGATATATATATATATATATATATATATATTTGTAATTAAACATAAACAACAATACAAAACATAAAGGCAGATATAGATGTGTTGCCAAGATTATATTTTTCCTAACTGTGTTTAGCACCTGTGGCAACCATTTTACATAGATGTCTTAAAGGCACTGCAAAAAAAAATAAAAAAGAAGACATCTGCTTTCTATCATTTATTGTAAATATATTTGCATTTTAGCAGGGTGGGAGTAAGAAGAAATAAAATCTTAAACCGAGGTATTGCTCTTGTTCATCATAACTTAGAACGTTAAGTCAAGTCAAGTCACTATTATTTGTATAGCGCTTTTAACAATGCAAATTGTGTCAAAGCAGCTTTACATCAGCTTGATATAAAGCTGGGTGGCTTTACATCAGCTTTACAGTATTTAGACAGGGAAATAGTGTGTCGAAATAATATCATTCTCCTCTGGCCAGACAAAATCAGCAGTTTAAATCTAGGCTGCAGCAGAGTCAGATTGTGCAGAGGACTCATCTGGTTCCTGTGGTCTTGTCCCAATGGCCATCTAGGAGACAGGGTCTTCACTGGGGCTCTGGGGCTCATCTAGTTGTCCTGGTCTCCGCTGACGTTCAGGGCTGTAGAGGTCATCTCTAGGTGCTGATCCACCATCTGATCTGGATACGGACTGGATCCGGGTGGCTGCAGTGACCATCTGATCTGGATACAGTCTGGATCCGGGTGGCTACGGTGACCTCGGAATAAGAAAGAAACAGACTAATATTAGCGTAGATGCCATTCTTCTAACGATGTAACAAGTACATCGGGTGTTTTGGGAAGTGTTGACCTAATTAATGCAGCCTAACAATCCTTTAACGGATTTGAATTATAGAAATGCGATAGTGTATTATGTGTAAGCCAGGTTAAAGAGAGAACATTCAAATGAAATCTTAAAACCAAAAATGACAATTCTGTAATCATTTACTCACCCTCATATTGTTTGAGGGTGACCTGTATGCATTTCTTTCTTCTGCTGAACAAAAAAGATATTTTGAAGAATGTTGGTAACCATTTTTGTCCATACAATGGAAGGCAATAGGAACTGAAACTGTTTTGCTACCAAGATTGATGAAATCATGACAGAATTGTATTTATTTATGTCGGTTGGCCTATTCCTTTAAACGTATCTTTCTATAAGAAATTTTGGTACAGGTGTATGTTTAAATTATGTTTCAAAGTATGATTCCATAAAAATTTCAATTGCATTGAAATTTGTCTTGCATGTATTTACACACTGAAAGGCTATAGAGTGGGTTCTACTAAACTACTTGTTACATCAATCTGTCATCTATACAGCATTTGTGCTCTTTAAAGCATTTTTAGCATTTGCATTCCTTCAGAGTTTAGTTTATAATAATTGTAGCTATTTAACAGATATAACTGTACAGTTGTGTCATAATCACCCATTATCTTTTGACATGAGGTCCCAAAAGAAGAAGAGAATCACAAAGACCAGAAGCTGCTCCTGTTGAACCGGTTAACACCTCAGAGCGTGATGGATACAAACTCCTCCGATGTGCCCAGGAGGGCAACATTGGGGCCCTAAAGGACCTCTTGCGGCGTGGCAGTGATGTCAACTTCCGTGATGATTTTTACTGGACAGGTGTGATGTGTGCAAGTAAGGCAGGACAAACAAAGGCTGTTCGGCTGCTCCTGCAACACGGCGCTGCTTGGGTGGGAGTGGTGGACAAACAGGTGTGTAACATTCAATTCTATATAAGTAGTGGAGATAGGGATAGTTTGCTTCTACATATTTGTTTAGAGTTTGTCAGTATGGTTGATTGATTGAAAGTGGAGTGTTGATAAATGCAACTTATCAGATTGGCCAGTCTAACTTAAGTAAAGTAACTAAAGTAATAACTTGTAACATACTACAACCATTCATTTCTGCTGAGTGCTTAGAGTGCAATATAATGCTTAGTTATATTGCATTAATACCACTAGGCTGTACAAATGATGTGTATTATTACTAAGAAAAATAGTACTTCTGTCCAATTTTGAAAAATCATTTTATGAGTATAAAAATATGCATATATTGAGTTTATACAAGAAATACAAAAAAAAAATGGCCAGAAGTAATTCAGATAATAGAGGAAATTTTAAAGAAAGATCTATCATTTAAAGCTGGGCTTTCTTGAGTCCAGATCTTATGTATGTGTGTATGTAGGCTATATATAGCAATTTTATGTAGTGATTTTGCTTCCGCCAACCTAGGGAGGTGAAATAGTGTAGTGATGGGTACTCATGTCACCAATGACATTGTGATTTTTGGATCACGTGTCACTTAAGGTGTGGTTATGAGTACAACAGATAAGAAAGATTGGTGGGATACCTAGATAACTTGTAGAACCTATTTCTATATTATCAATTTTATTAATTAAAGAGAGACAAGAGTAATCAACAACTACTAAATGAATACCATAAATTAAAAAAGGAATAAAGTGCATGAGATGCATAAAATGCAAGTGATTCAGTTGGGTGTTGCTCTGTCAGAGTTACATTATCTTATTGGATGATAAACTGAAACTAACAACGTGAAGAACCTTATTATGCCTCAAACAAATAAGTGAAAGATTATTTGTTCTTAACTGATCAGCTATATAACATATAATGTAAATTAGAAAATCATATAGGCCTACTGATAATATGCAATAATGCCACAGCGTTCTCTGTGGTCGAGTGAGTCTGGTGGCGGTGACTTCTTCCACTGGTTGTGCTGGTAAGGATGTAGTGGGGAAAGGGGCAGGAATCCATTTCAACAGCCTTGAACACAAAGTTCTGTAGGATGCTGATCTCCTGGAGCACCAAAAGGGTCCTAAAATCTGGAACACAGATGTGGCCCTGGAGTAGGTGCAGAAGGTCCTTAGTCTGAAACATGCAGACGAAAGTAGCGTGAAGTGAAGGTTCCAGTTAATCAATTGCCGGAGCTTAACCTTTTTGCAAATGTCTGTGTGTCTACTGCCTGTCTGGGCTAGAGACTCAGAACTTGGTCAATTCGCTATGTCACTATAGGAGTCACTATGGAGACACTGTACGTGCTGCATCTGTTGTCGTCTCACTGGACAAAAATTCTGGGCGCAGGGTATCTCTTTGCTCCCAGGTTGGAGGCTCTGAACGTGGTCGTATCTGTTGCTGCCTCAAAAGCTGGAAACTCAGGCCATGGGCTGTTGACATCTCTCCCTCACGTGCCAGAGACTCAGAACCTGAATATATCTGTTACAGTCTGTAGTGGGCCGCAGGGGGGTCCAGGATAATGACTGTAATATTTATTGATAATAACCCTCCCTGTACAACTGAATGGATGTCAAAAAGAGAAAATGTAAACGTATAACACAAGGGGCAGTGAAGCAATCATTATTATTCATGAAATTAAATGAGTTACAGTGTATATATTTAAACTAAAATAATTAAGCCAACTGATGATAACCTTCATGTAAAGTGGTTCTGCTTCCTAAGCTCACAATCCTGTAGAAACACTATTGCTGTATTAGGTTGCAAACCATTTCCTAAACATGATCTCTGTTTGTTTCTTGATTGTCTCATTTCCTCTCTTTTTATCTCCATCCTGTTTTGTTTCTCATTCTCTCTCAGGGCAGAGATGCTCGGGATCTGGCCCTGCAGGCAGGTCACCAGGATGTAGTGAGAGAACTGGAGCAGTTCAGTGTGTCAGAGATCACAAACACACCTACTACAAACAGAGAGAGGTTAGAGATGGTTTTATGGTTTACTTGGTGTCCAAATCACCAAACAATGTATAATTTAAGAAATGTGTTCATTCCAACACTCTTAAAGGAAAATTTGCTGCAGTCAGAATGATTGTTCACAAAGCTCATAAAAGCATTACAAAAATCCACAAGTAATCCACTCAACTCCAGTTAATCAATTAATGTCCTGTGAAACACCGGTAGCTTCAAAATACAATGCCAGTGTATGTTTTAAACAGTAATTTAAAGTGTTCATTTTGATGCAGGAGAAAGAGATCCAGGCAGACAAAATCAATTATTGTAAGTTATTAAAGATTACAAATTATTAAATGTAAAAAAAAAAAAAAAAAAAATATATATATATATATATATATATATATATATATATATATATATATTAAAAGATGAAAAAAAAAATGAATACAACATCCAAACTGAATATATTCTGCTAAAATTCTTGGAGAATAGACTAAAATATGAGCATAATAATCTAAAGAGATGAAGATCTTCAAAGCATGCAATAAGAAAAAGGTAAAGAAGCCAATTTGGGGAGCAATATACAGACTAGAGACTTACATCCTCTTACAGCATCATGGAATGTTTATGCCTGATCGATAAAATGTCAAACTAATTTTTTCCGTTATGTCATTATCTACGGGTTGTCAAATATTTCCCCTACCTAAGGTGAATTTAGTTCAGAACTAGGTCACGTTGACATGACCTATGAAATGCAGTAGATAGAAGTAAGATAAAAATGGAGACATGGGTTGTGGTTTTACATCATTCTAGCAGAAACGACAGAGTTAAGCAATCTTCTTGCAAATAACTGCTCTTGAAAAAGAACATCTAGTATCACAAAAATAGAAGACAAATTTAGCAAACATCCTTGCATATAAAATATTTTTGCAGAGAATAAGTTTCCAACATCCTGTTCAAACATCACTTAAGCATAACAAAATGTACCTTTTATATGTCAAATGAAGGAAATATACTACATCAATGGAATGACGTATATATATTAAATGCCAGTAGTATATAAATTTCAAGATATGGGGGCAAAAATACTCCTGTACGAGTTCTTGTTTTTATTTCCAATGTGACTGAGTTTATACAGCAGTTCAATCAACAAAACGTTAATATTAAATTACATTTTGGACACAACACTGTCGATAATGATGGTTTTGCTCTATTTCACCAATGAAAGTATAATAAATAATGGGAGAATTATTCCTTTAAATATTGCAGTTATCATTATTGCTGTGCTTTTTATCTGAGTACATTTTTCCCAGATGGAGTTCTCACTTAAATGCTGTGCCAATAAGCATCTAATAAGTCTAGTTTTGACCAGCTTGAACAGATCTGAGAATAACAGTGTGTCTGTGTGTGTTTCCACAGTGTTCAATCTCAGTGGTGTAATGTGTGTGCTGTGAATTACACAGACAGCACTGAAACACACAAGAAGTCCACACTGCATCAGTTCAGTGAGCGCCGCCCCCCAGCCACCCCTCAATACTGCCTGCCCTCTTCCAGCACCAGCTACAAAATGATGCTCCGTTTGGGGTGGGACCCCTCTTCTGGTCTTGGACCCGTCCACTCCGGCCGCAAAAACCCAGTAAGCACGGTTCTAAAGAGAGATCAGATGGGCCTGGGATATGGAGTGAGCCCGCAGCCCAAAGTCACACACTTCCAGGCCAAGGATCCTCAGGCAGTGCAACACATACGTAAAGAGAAAAGACTAGAGAAGAGACATGAGAAAGGAACAACGCTCAGTGCTAAAGAACTTAAGAGGAAAGAAGAACGAGACAAGAGATGGGAGAGAGACTACCGTGCTTCATTTAACTTTGACTTCTGACCTACCGTGCTTTTGTTTAAAATTTTGGAGAACAAACTTTTCCTTATTCACTAAAATTCAGTTGAAATATGTTGGTTGGACAGTAACAAATATAAAGACTATATTTAAAGACTATGTGGTGTCTGCTGAAACAGTTGAAAAGTAGTCATTTTACAAAAGACTAAACAACTGACTGAAAGAAACAAGCAACTGAAAAGATTGTCAATGGGTTGTCATTACACAATTATTTTAGAAAACATGATTAAACTCGGATTGGTTTTAAATTTGTGTCATCAGTTTCAGATATTTCTTTTCTTTTGCATTCAGTTAAAATGCGTTTAGTTTCTTTTATGGAAAAATAGGCTGATAATATGGATATTTTAAAAAACCAAATAGGAAAAGAAGTTCCATTTCTACTTACTTACATGCACAACCATATACTAATTATGCTTCATAATTTGAAAAAGTTTAAGGTTATAAAAATACGTTAAAGGGATTGTTCACACAGAAATTAAAATTTTATTATTAATTACTCACCCTCATGTCATTCCAAACCCGTAAGACCTTCGTTCATCTTCAGAACACAAATTAAGTTATTTTTGATGAAATCCAAGAGCTCTCTGACCCTCCATAGACAGCAACACGACTGAAATATTCCAAGACCCAGAAACATAGCAAGGGCATCGATGGTTCATCCGTAGTTTTACAAAGCTACGAGAATACATTTTGTGTGCAAAGAAAACAAAAATAACGACTTTATGCAACAATTCTTCTCCTTATCCTGGTCTACTGCGGCGTGCCGCCATTGTGGAGAGCGCATACTTTCCTCTGCATTTAAATGATGCACGTGCATGCTGTCCTCTGCTCATAAACAAGGCAGAGTGCATGCACTTTCAACATAAGCAGCAGCGCGCGAATGTGTTGTTTACATGCAGAGGAAAGCACTGGGAACATTTCAGTTGTGTTGCTGTCTATGCAGGGTCAAAGAGCTCTTAGATTTAATAAAAAATGCCTTAATTGTGTGTTCCGAAGATGAGCAAAGGTTTTACAGGTTTGGAATGACATGAGGGTGAGTAATTAATGACAGAATTTTCATTTTTGGGTGAACTATCTCTTTAAGGGGTACAGTAAATTTAGGAAGGTTTTTGGACTACACACTAATTGTGCCTAATAAACCGACACGTATGGTCAATGTTAAATCCTTAAATGTGTTCTTTTATTGGGTAAAGGTCGTAAACAACTGTAGGAAAAAAAACAATCAACTCAATTAGATTTTTGCCTATTAACCTGATTCACTTTTTCACTTTGTGTGTTAACCCCTTTGCCAGTTGTGAAGTTTTCATAAGTATGTGCATGTCTGGTTGTTGTTGTTGCTTTAACATCAAAACTGGAGAACAATCTGATCATCAACAATCTCATCTCAATGCATTTTTTATATTGTTGGATTTTTAGAATATACATGTTTTAGGGCTCTTTTTTTGTTATCAGCATGTACAGTTGTATTTTTCATTTAGTACAAATTTTACATAAAAGATAATAAAATAATTATAAAAAAATGACCTAGTTCAAAATTTTACATATATTTGCCTCTTCATATTTTGTGTTGTCACCTAGATGATCCACAGATTTATTTTATTTTATTTTTATTTTTATTTTTTTGTGATGGTTGTTCATGAGTCACTTGTTTGAATGGAGTGAACCATTAAACTGCCCGCTGTTCTTCCAAAAAAAAAAAAAATCTTCCGGGTCCTGCAAATTCTTTGGTTTTTCAGCATCTCTTGCATATTTGAACGCTTTTGAACGTGACTTCATGATTTTGAGATCCATCTTTTCACACTTACAACAACTGAGGGACTCATACTCAACTATTACAAAAGGTTCAAACATTCACTGATGCTCTAAGGAAATACGATGTATTAAGTGCTGGTGGGTGAAAACGTTTGAACAGGATGAAGATGTGTAAATTTTTCTTAATTTGTTTAAAGATAAAAAAATTTCATTTGGTACTGCCCTTCAGAAGCTACAAAAAGATACTTGCATGTTTCCCAGAAGGAAAAATAAGTACAATTTACCCTGATCTTCAAATGATCTGGTTTCCTCCTCCACGTAAAATTTTGAACTAGGTCATTTTTATAAATTCAGCTATTATTTTGTTTTATGGACTATATGTAAACACCTTTTATGTCACTTCAAATTCAGGAGAATACTAAATAAAAATAACGTATTTTGTATGATCCTACTTGTTTTGGTAAGATAATGAACATTTTGCATATTATGCAAGGTGTATGTAAACTGTATGTGCACTCTTTTGGTGTGTTTTGTTTACAATTGATTTGAACATTTCTGACATTGCTATTTCTCCATATCATTGAGAATGTTTTCATAATATACTATTTTGTATCTCTTGAGAATGTGTAATTTGATGCTGCCCCCAAGTGCACCTGGAAAACTCTTAAAGGAGGGGTACAATGCTGTTTCATGCATTCAGAGTTGTTTACACTGTTAAAGAGTTGGATTCTCATGCTAAGCATGGACAAAGTTTCAAAAAATAATTTAGACGTATGACTTTGGACGGATGAGTATTTCTGTAACAAAAACACATTCGGCAAACTTAACACGGCAAATCTTATTGGTGTAGACCCGAGCATGCGCATTCCTTTGAGTACGATTTTGTAATTGATTTGGCCATATTACTGAAATATTATGTGCTAACTCTAGAATGGTAATTATTATTTAGTAACCATGGTAATTTTAGTCAGATGAAGTCATTGTTTACAAATAAACTCTTGATGAATAGCCCTTCATTCATATTTCCTTGAGCATCGGCAGGCGGCGGATCAGCACTAAATTGGGATTTTATATGCAAATGACGGTAATTTACTGTATTTTAGAAATGGACAAACACCAACATAAGCGGCTGATTTTACGTTTTAAAGCACAACCGTTTTGAGTTGTAGCAAAGACTATACAATACCCAAGACGTGTCACTCGTATAGTTTTGAATGGGGAAAAATACAACGCTCAATATGGCTGCTCAATCGCAGGAAGCCCCGCCTTCTGAATGAAAGAGCCAATCGCTAATCAGTAAAGTCAGCGCGTCACTGCAGCTGCTGTTATAAGTCCCGGTTGCTATAGAAACAGTCAGCGCTTTGAGACGTGCGCCGAATACTGCGCATGCGCACTGGCTGATCTAGCCTGAAAAATAAGCTTTTTATAACGCTATTTGGGCAAAAGAAACAATATTTTTGATATAGTTGTTATCAGATTTCTTTGGTGATTTCAAATATGAAATTTAATCGTAAGCTTAGTGAACAGTATTGGAGAATTTGATGTTTCCCCATTCAAAGAGATAGGAGCTGCACTTGGATGCCCGAGAGGCGTTTCAAAGATGGCCGCCGAGTGACATGACTTGTCTTAAAGAGGCTGTTAACCTTAAATCTAAGGGCTTGTGTGGGGAAGTATCTGATGACGTTGGCGAGGTTGCCTCTCCAGAAGGACACGACCTTAAAAAAACCCTAAACTGTAGTGTTCTTTGAAAATCCTCAAGCGTTGCAAAAACGTCTATACATTCGCGTTTGTATTTCTATTAAGGGTATTGCAGACACGCACAAGGTATGATTTTACATGAAGCACCTCACACCACCAGAGGGCGCCTGCGAAAGCCCTATAATATATGTATATATATATATATATATATATATATATATATATATATACATATATATATATATATACATATATATATATATATACATATATATATATATATACATATATATATATATATATATATATATATACATATATATATATATATACATATATATATACATATATATATATATATATACATATATATATACATATATATATATATATATATATATATATATACATATACATATATATATATATATATATATATATATATATATTTATAATTTTTTTAGTCATTTTTGTCATTTCTGTCGTGTTGCAAATTCATATATTAATGGATACAATTGCACTAAAATTAGAGGAAATTTCAGTTAAATGTTTCTTTACTTGGTATGTTGTGTTCTGTCAATGCCTTCAGTTTTACAATTACCAGACCAGCACTTTCAGAAAAAAGTTGTCACTGGGGCAAGGTATTTGTACTTTTTTTTTTTTTTTTTTTTTCATTTAAACAGAGCTGTTGTAATGATTCTTTACTCAGTTTTTTTTTCTCCCAAGATTCTTATGCCAAGGACCCCCAAATAAGATGATACCTTTGGAAGAAACAAAGTTGTTACTCATTGGGATGTCAGTCTCCAGTTGTCGACTCATTTATTCAGCTTGAGAAAACATTCTGCTGTCTATGGTGAACCAGAACATCGCCTCCTGCCCCCTTTCAAAATTCCCTCCTTGGACTAAATTACTTGAGTCACACAATGTCTGATTGTAATTTCACTAAACAAAATATCGAAGGTATAGAGGAAATTTGGCAGACACTTTTATCCAAGGCAACTTACATTTCAGCCAAAGTCCTTATCAGTCCATTAAATCCCTGGGAATTACCAGGAATAAGCCTATAGGTAAAGACCTAAGATTAGACCCGCTGTAAACCAGTTTATTTATTTATTTATTTTTTTAACTGGATCCCATATGACAATCAATTTGGGACCAAATTGCTAAAATATAGGCTAATGGCTTCTTATTGCCATCAATAAAGAATCAGACTGTGTTAGAAAAGGAACAGTTAAGGAACTGTGTTTTTTTTTCTTCTTTCCATAGCCTAAACCAATGGTATTATTGACTTTTGTTTTATTTCTTAATTGTAGCCTATTGCCATATTGATTTTTATTTCTCTTATTTGTATAAAAATACATAGAATACTTACGAAGTGAGAGAGAGAGAGAGAGAGAGAGAGAGAGAGAGAGAGAGAGAGAGAGAGAGAGAGAGAGACTGATTCGCTCCCAGGTGTTTGTAATGCTGGCGCGCATTTACACCTTTCAGAGTCATCTGTATACCTGACAGGAACCTGAAACCAGCGGAATTCAAGCTGACAGAACATTGGAATAAACCAGAGAACTGCTTTTGAATCCATTCCTTCTCTGTAATTGAAAATGAGCAGCCGACGGCGGCGATGCAAGCGTCAGTTGATCAAATTTACTCAGCATATTGCTCGATTAATCACAGGAACTCTGAACTCAGGTAAAGTCAACCAGTGTGTAACTGTCTCTTTCTGAATATTATTTACCGCTCTGGGGTGCGTTTCCCAAAAGCATCGTTAGGTAGCTATAGTCGTTAGTCCCATTGAACTCTATTGGTAGGGACGGAACTTGCGACCATAGTTGCTTTTGGGAAACGCACCGCTGTATGAGACTATAAAGATAGGCTACCTTAATTGGCACATTTCATTGCTTGACTGTCGCTTTCTTGTCCTGAAGTTCATTAGCCTACATCTTTTATCATGCTCAGCTTTTGTTCATAGGCTACTATTAATGTAATATAACAGATGGTTTCTTAATGTAGGCCTACATTTAAGTTGAAAAGTCTTTAAAGTTAATCATATAGTCTATTTTCACACACAGTAGGTTAGTCATGAACTAATAATCTATAATTACTAATACCAATTAAATTTATTGTGCCATTGTGTAAAAGATGTATATATATATAATAAAAAAAAAATCAGTGTGCCTTCGACTGAGAAATAAGTTTGTTTTAAATTCTAAATTCAGAGTTGGTTCCTTGTTGCCTTATCAATACAATCACTCCTTGCACAATTTCTGATTTAGTTATATGGTAGGCTACTCGAAATGAAGGCTAATTGTTTAAGTAGCAACCAAAAATGTCAATGTTTAAAAAATGTAAACTTTAAAAAAGAAATAAAAAGAAACAAACATTTTGTAAAAGACCATAGACATAATACAGGTTAGTTTTCCACAAATTGTTCTTTTGCCATAAGCCTACACACCAGTCAAACAGACCAAGGGCAGTTTTTACACGAAGTTGCAACAAAGCTAACTAAATTTACATTTATGCATTTAGTGGATACTTTTATTCAAAGAGACATTGCTCTGAAGGTATATATTATAAATTAGCTATCAGTTTTTGCATTGCCTGGGAGTCAAATGAATAACCTTGGCAATGCTACATGCACTAATGTTTGAGAATGAATGAATGAAAATGTAGATCAATGTAACAATTACAATTGGTTAATCCAGTTGTTTTACTGTTTACATTTTTCTGAAAAAAAAAAAAAAAATCATAGCATGTAATGCATTCAAAATAGAGATGCATGCTTTTCCTTTTTCTTTTTTTAAAGATAGAATTTTATATTACAAGGTATTTCTCTCAAATCAGTGTCCAGCTGTGAATATATGTATTATATGTTTTGTTTTGTTTTTCTCTTCTTTGGTTTCCCATGCATATATCTATAATGTAATTATCCCACAACAACAATTTATTTTTCTATTTTAAAAAACCATGACATCAGGTAAGAAGTAATCACACTAAACTAAAGGAAATATAAACCCAGTAATAATCATGTCATACACTTAAATTACAATAGATCAACTAAAAGGTATTCAGAATAGCACAGACCATTTTTGCTAGATTAGAAAAAAAATAACCTGATGATAAATGATTTTAGAAAGAGCAGAAAAAAAAGCCACCACAATAGCAGCAAAGGACATTTTTTTTTTTCAATGTTCAACTATCTATCTCTTTAAAAAATATTTTTTTACTATTGAGCAGTGAAAAACTTTACAAAAGTCACAATAAAATTAATACATAGTATAAGCTAATCAACAGGTGTTGTAACTCCTACCAGACAGTCTTGTGATTTATAAATTAATACACCCCCTTTTTCTTTGACTCTTCAAGGGTGTAATTACACATTTTAGTGAAATTCTTAATATTTAACATCTTTTAGTCTGAAAATAATGCAGGCATGTACAACACAATGATGTAAATTCACCAAAGTTGCATCAGCTAATGTTTTAATGTACACTGTTCTTCCATAAAATTGAATTATACATCGACACAGCGTGTAAGTAAATTAGACTGTGTAGTGTATTCTTTTTGTGTTCAGTCATCACTGTCTCTTATTTAGGTGCAATTCAAATAATAATATAAATAATCTCTTACCACACTCTATATGGGTTATTATTGAAATTACAGTGCTAATCATTAATGGTCTTAACTTTGTGGATGAGAGTTCTAATTAATTTCATCTTTCCCTTGGCTGTGCTTCATATCCTTGTGGGACTAAATATAATTACACACTCCATCATTCCATAGCCGACCATAAGACACTGATGATCCCTTAATAATGCCATAAATTAAGTATTGCAGACACCGGTATCTTTTTCAGGTAATTTTGTCTGCCACATTTCTACTGGATTTTGGCTTCATTTTTTCTGCATTTGAGAAGGTTTTGTGCTGCTGTTTTATCTGTTACTTGAACACACCTTTCTATTTGAAATTCATGCATGCAGATTACATTTAGTATATGATTCATTTAAAGCATTTGATTGTTTTCCTACTGGGGATTCACTGCCCAGCACCTGCTTTGCCTTAAAAGCATCATAAGATAAAAATAACTACAAGCCATTCAATCTTTTTCCCCTTTCTACTCCAAAAACAGGCCACAGAAGGCATTTATGAAAGTGTCATGTTGCCACTCAGCAGGAAAAGAATAATTACCACATTCCTCATGGCACACTATGGCAAAAAGTGGAAAATTAAAGAAATTACACTAAACTAAGCCCTACTGAAATTAATAGACATGGTCTGCTGATGAAGATGTAGCAAAATGGGTCATTTTTAAAATAAAGATTACTAAAATAGCTCCTTTTTTTATAGTTTTCTTCTATCAGCCACCATTCCTTTTCAGTTTACTCTTTCATCTGAGCTGAAGCTGTTTTTGTTTTGTTTTTTGGTTGATAATGTTGTTTTGACTGTGTGTGTGTGTGTGTGTGTGTGTGTGTGTGTGTGTGTACAATGATGAAGGTTTTCTCGCAACTGTATACTCAGTCCTAAAATAGAGTGAAATACTATATTCTCTCAAGTAAATTAAATTTAAGGCCAGTGATTTCACATACATCATTTCCACATCCTGCACAGAGAGTTTAATAGAACACCTTTAGAAGTTTAGATGATTTTATTTTTGAAAATACTATACATATCTATATAAAAATAAAGCAATCTAAACTTTTGAGGCACTCTATTAAAATGAGGAATTCTCATTAAAAAAACTGGTGTTCTAGTAATGATGAGATGCTCTATTAAAAATCCAGTGCATAATTCACCAATATGTACAGTCGGGCGGTACCTTTTTAAAAGGTACTAATACTGTATATACTTTTGAAGTATTATTATGTATATGTATCTTTATATGTATCTTTAAAGTACTAGCATGTACCATTTAGAGGTAAATAGGTTACAGAGATATACCTTTCAGCTTTAAAAAAAAAACATTAATTTATACCAACAAAACAAATTTTGTTATAAAGCAATCATAATTTTTAAGACACATCGGGTAAAAATTGCTCTTTAAGGTGACAACTGAAGGTTACCACTTTTTTAACAGTGCCTATGACACACACGAATCTAAATATTATAATTGTATTTTATTGTTAATTGATGTTTCCTGCATAAAAAAGTTTCCCTTTAAACTGTTTGCTGATCTAGAAGTAGACAAATGCAACTCTAAAATCTGCTCTAGTCATTTGAAGCAGCACCTGTGCAGTGAAATGTGACCAGTGAACAGTGGTGGGTGCTGTGATTTGATAGATTATGTTCTAGCAGCAGCTTGTAACATCTTGACCAATCTTTAAGTGGGTCATTCTGGTACTCCAATTTTAGCATGGGTTAATCTCCTCATACAAAAACAAATGGTTAACAAGAACATTTTGACCTACAAATAGTAAATAGTTCAATCAGGAATTAATGTTTTAAAGGAGATCACAATATGTGATTATAATTGTGTTATCTTCAATGTTTTTTCTTTCATTGTCTTCTGCATTTCCTCAGATATGGTATATTTCTCATATATGGACAATGAAATTTAAAAATTAGGCTAGAAGTAGAACTTTTTTAAGCACATAGACTGTATCTTGTGAAAACCAGTGCTTCTCTGCAAGCATCAACCTATGCACCAGGATGTTCTTCATGAGAATCTGGGACAGAGGTATTATGCATGTCCTAAAGGAGATACCGCTCAGTGTCTTTAGTTACCTGACCTGCTAAGGCACAGTAGTGAATATTTAATAAAATTCACTGAAACAGGCCAGCAGACCCTTTAATCTGTTTATGCTATGAATACCACACACATACATAACAGCTGCTAAATAGTATTTTATGAACAGCTTTAAATAACAAAACAGCCAGAGGAGTTATACAAAAACTGAAGGTGTAAAAGCAATATAAAATACAGCATATATAAATACTTGTATGTTGCTGCAAATATTGACCCCTCTTACCAACAGTTAAACACTTCAGTCTCAGATCTCCGACACCAAATCTGTTTTGCCCCTAATGTAGTTTCTCAAATCACAGATAATGGCATGTAAAAGGAAACATGGCCTTGACAAAGCCATCAATACATGTCACACTCTTTTCATTATTCATCAAAAAGGCAAGTGTTTGTGTAATTAGTGTTACTGGACCTGCTAGTGCCAGGATTCTTAATTAAAGGTAAAGCTCTAGGCATCATTGGGCAGTTTGCAAGCAAGTGAGTGTGCGTCTGAACTCCTGCATGTATCAGAGTAAATAAAAAAGACTGATTCTTTGATTCTGAAGCTGTTTTGCCCATACAAATGATGGCAGCTGTGTGTGCTGTGTTGTAGATAATGAGGACGAAGAACAAGAGAGCACAACGGTGCAGTATCACCCGGAAAATCTGGAGCAACTGCAGTCGCAGACCCATTTCTCCAGACAAGAGCTGCAGTTACTCTACAGAGGATTCAAGAATGTGAGAGTTCAGTTAAGCCCCACCTGCTGGGTGTAGAAATTAAAAATGATGTTGTCATTTTAGGGCTTCTGCTCTCTTTGGAGATTTTCCAGTCTCTTAAATATTGCTTTCTTGTCTGGTCCTGTTTTGCTAGGATTGTCCAAGTGGAGTTGTGAATGAGGACACATTTAAAAACATCTATGCTCTGTTCTTCCCACTGGGAGGTTGGTCCACTTAAATTTGTTTTATAGATTATTAAATATGTTTAACCAAACAATATGATGCCACCTTTGGTAAAGTTCATAATAGGAAACTGTGCAAATCATATAAAAATGCTTTGTAATGTGAGAGTTTGAAGAACAGATTAGATTTACTGCACACTGCAGTCAGTGTCTCCTCCTTGTGGTATGATGTGAGATATTTCACAAAATATATGATATAATGATATAATGAATCCAGTGTAACTTTTCATCCCTTTGGAAAATAGAGTGTGCCATGTAAGGACCAGATGCAGTTCAAATTGAAATCCTGCGTTTGTTAAATAACAATTCAGTAAAACCTAATTTTAAATGTATAATAAAACTGACTGCCATCATAATATTTCTTTGAAAATGTTTAGATATTTACGTATGTCACAGAAACTTCTTTTACTTGCAGAAATATAATTATATTTGTTTTTATTTTCCTAGATTCATCGAAATATGCTCAGTTTCTTTTCAATGCATTTGATAAAGATAAGAACGGCTCTCTTAGTTTTGAGGTAAGCATTTTTAACTTAATTAGATAGTTTGGATACAATATCATTATTAATTATGCTTTTTTTCTGACGTGAATGTCATCCAAACTTTTGCAAAAAATAATGTTTTCAAATGTTAAATCCTGTAACTCTATATAAAAGTAGCAGGAATGTTCAGGCACTTTATTATGCCAATTCTTTATCTATGCAGTAGTTTTACTGTGCTTTATTATTTATTTATTTTCAGGAGTTAGTCTGTGATCTCTCAGTTTTGTTGAGAGGCACTACTGAAGAGAAGCTGAACTGGGCTTTCAATCTATATGACATCAACAAAGATGGACAGATTACTAAAGAGGTCTGAAAACATTTTAATCTGAATATGTAGCTGTCAAGATTATTTCTGAACTACATCTTGAATTTTGATTCCTGTCAAAAAATTTAGTTTGTTCTGTGAAGTATTGACTGCAAAGACTGCATATGATCTTTTTTTCAGGAAATGTTAGATATATTGAAGTCTATTTATGATTTGATGGGGAAATCTATCCATCCACGACGAGAGGAGGCAGTAAGGCAACACGTCAGAATGTTCTTCCAAGTAATGTCTTTATACATTATTATTTTCAGAAAAAGTGCCTATGCATACATTTTTTGGAAAATATGTAGGACCTACCATTTTGCTTTATATTATAGAAGTTTTCAGGTGAAAATGTCCATAGAGTGGCGCTAGAAGCACTGACTTTTAATCCTATTTGAATATGGCACTTAAAGGGATAGTTCACCCAAAAAAAATCACACTTGTTCAATCACTCATCCTCATGTCGTTCTAAACCTGTATGACTGTCTGTCCTATGTTCAACATGAAGTAAGATATTTTGAGAAATGTTCTAACAATGAACACAACTGGTAATCAATACTATTCAGTTACCAACATTCTTCAAAACATCATCTTCTGCAGAGGAAAAAAAGTCATACTGATTTGGAACAATATGAGGGCGAGCAAATGATGACAGATTTTTCATTTTTGGGAGAACTATTTTTTTTAATAGCACCTTAAATATCACACTGTTTGTCATACAAACCTTTTGGTTTCATATCACTCAAATTGTGGACAGGTTGTCTTGAAAGCAGTAACCTGAGCATAGTTAAAAAAAAAAAAGTTACTTTAATGTCAGTTCTACAGTTTTGTAAATTATATAATGTAAAGTGTCATTTTGCCCTATACTCACAATCAAAGACATTACTTCAAATGCCAGGAAACACACTGAGAGACAGTACCTTCAGTGCACCATGAGTTCCTTAAATATTGTAATTTTGGATTCAAATTATTACTTAAAATTAAGGTTAAAGTTTAGACTAAAAAAAAAAAAATAAATAAAATTAAAAAAAAAAAAAAAAAAAAAAAAAAAAATATATATATATATATATTGGCAGCGGGCATTTCACCTGGAAACAGAAGTGAGACATAGCAGCAACCATTAAATCTGTTATTATAAATTATTCACATTTTTAATGAGGTCATGCTGGATATGCAGCAGAAATATTTATTAAAACCTCTCTCAAATCTCTATCAAAAGTCAGCTTCAATATGCATTACTAGATTACACCTCGCTGATGCATTAGAAAGCAAAAATACATTGTAATCACATTTGTTTTTTTGTTTTTTTCTTCATCCCCTAAGAAAATGGACATAAACCAGGATGGTGCAGTAACTATTGATGAATTCATTGACTGCTGCCAAAAAGTATGGCTCATTTTATCTTTATCTAAACCTTTATTTCTTAAAGCAGATAGATATGCATAATAATACCACTGTTGATGCTTTTGTTTTGCAGGATGAAAATATAATGCAGTCTCTTAAGATTTTTGACAATGCTGTCTAGATGTTAGTCAGGAAATCCACCCTAAGCACTTGGACGTTTCTAGATAAATAACACTCATTGTTATAATGCCAGCTTTTCTGTGCTGCTGTTCTGGACTGCTCTTGACAGCTCAGAACTGCTCTGGACTACTCTGGACTGCTCCAGATTGTCTTTTGTGAACTGACTGCTGAATGTATACGTACCTTGGTAGAAATTTGGGACTCTCGTTTGATGCAAATGTAAGTGCAAAGTTACTTGTAAAACACAACATCAGTGTTATTGTATTATAATGTGCTTCAGTTGTTACTGACAAGGCTCATTTTTGGCACAGCCTAGCTGTTTCATACTCACTGTATCACACATTTTGTTTCATAACTGAACCGTAAACACTCTTGGTATACTTGGGTAGAGATTCAAAGAACTTTAACCCAAACCTTTTTAATATTTAATCCAATAGATAAATAATTTATGGTAGACTAGGATTACTTCTCAAGGTCAATCTAGAACTATGTTACTCAAGTGGGCACCTGCTTTTCCTTACGTCAAATGCATACATTGTTTAGGAAGTACACCAGATTTTTCAGCCAAAACTTGTGATGAAGTAATGTCTTTAACTTTTTTTTGTTTATTTGTTTTTATTTTGATTACTTGTATATGATGAAAAAGTGGTCTTTTAATTACATTTTAATTCATAATATTTTTATAACACCATTCAATAACCAGCAACAGGTCTATTATTATTATTATTATTATTATTATTTATTATTATTATTTTTTTTGAAGGGGTTATTCTGTGATCTCTCTTGTGGAGAAGACTGAATAAAGTTTATTGGTAACACTTTACAATAAGGTGTCATTTGTTAACATTAGTTAATGTATTAACTAACATGAACAAACAATGAACAATGCATTTATTACAATATTTATTCATCTTTGTTAATGTTTGTTAATGAAAATACAGTTGTTCTTTATTCATGTTAAAATACAGTTGTTGTTTATTCATGTTAGTTCACAGTGCATTAACTAATGTTAACAAACACAACTTGTGATTTTAATAATTAATTAGTAAATGCTGAAATTAACATTAACTAAGATTAATAAATGCTGCAGAAGTATTGTTCATTCTTAGCTCATGTTAACTAATGTTGTTAACTACTGTTAACTAATGAACCTTATTGTAAAGTGTTGCTAGTTTATTGAACAAACAAAAGTGACACTATAAAACTAACGGGAACTAGAAACATAAATACACTGAAACTTAGTTTAATGATGTGACACGTAGGATGAAGGTGCGTGACAACCCCCAAATATTGTTTTGGTGCTATTTTCTGTTCTCTAAATGCATCAATCCTTTGATTCAATAAATCCCAGTCAGTGTCTTTCCTGATTGTTTATAGCATTCAGCTACTGTAGGAGTTATCTGAAGATAAGTTGCCATACGTGAAATTTCAGTAGTTAGCAAAACTGTATAACTGTAGATTAGGATGTAAAATATGGACAAGGTAACACTATTTATAATAGCCTAAAAATTAACATTAATGCTAACTAGTAATAATAGGACTTTTAATGTATGTTTAACTAATTGACAATTTAAATGTATTTTGCTGTTTTGTATATTTTTAATGTCAAGAATATAAAATATACCAGTGGTAAGGGAATTAGGCCCTGATAAACTGTAATATCAATCGGTAAGAATATTTATTACCAAAAAGAGTAGAGCCTCTAAGATCTCTCTCTCTCTCTCTCTCTCTCTCTCTCTCTCTCTCTCTCTCTAGACCTCCCTACCTGAGAGAGATAGTGTCATTGGCTTCGGACATAAGTTATTTTGTTCATTCTGCTTTTTTTCATTGTTGGAAGATCTGAAATTGAAAAGATTTAGGTACAAAACATGTATTTCTTGGCAAATGATGAGAGGTGGTACCAGTAAATGGTGGCATCATGGTGAATTCCAATGGATTATATAAATGAAAATGCAGTCCAAAGTAATTTTATGTGTGACATTTTAGATATTTGAAAAATGTAACTCTTGTCTCAGAGGAATAATAAGATTTTAGTGGTCATTTGCAAAATGTAACACTTAATACAGTTTATTATTGTTTATTGTAAGTGTTTTATTCCCTTGTAATAAAATAATAAATGCCAGCTGCCTCGATTTAAGCAAATGTATAACATTTTGATTGCTGTCAATTTTTAATCTGTCAGAGACAACTTCTTTCTTCAGCTCAGCATTAGTAATTCAGTAATTCAGTGGGGAAATTCAGACTACAATAATCTCAGACATCCATGTGAAAGTTGTTACATAAAATAATGCAGCATGCAGAGAGAAATTGCAGGGGAGAAATAACAATATGAGGGCACAGAAATCGTATTCCAGGGTAATCAAGATTGGACTAAATGGGCCCCCGAGCCCCCTGAACACCCCTGCCATTACTCATTTATTCTACTATGATTTTCTGTATTATATTGAACAATCTTTTTTTCCCACAAGTATTTACAGTCAGTTCACTAAAATTACTGCCTACATCCAAACTATAACCTAACATGACAACAATGACAAAACCCAGTGTGCTTCTCAAATCACATTTTAATTTATAATTTACAGAAGGGTCTCATCTCTGGCCCTTGAGCTCCACAAATCTATCAGAAGGAATTACTATCCAAAACCTTACAAAATCTCAAAAGCAAAAAAGTTATCATGCTTTTCACTTTGGAATACTGTTCCACATAATTAGTAATCCCTTCTGAAGGGTTTGGTAATACTTGAGTAATTGCTAGTGGGTTACTGGGATCTTCACTTTTGAATTAATTATGCATTATACATTATTCAAACAGTCACACTTTATTTTAAGGTTAATTTCTCTCTATTATCAAACTATTAACTATGAAGTTTGCCTCAATATACTCCTAATTTGCTGCCTATTAATAGTAAGTAAATTAAGTTTCAGTATTGGTTAGGATTAGGGATGCAGAATATGGTCATGCAGAATATGGGCTTTATAAGTACTAATATAGAGCCAATATGTTAATAATAGGCATGCTAATAAGCAACTAGTCAATAGTGAGAACTGGTCCTCATATTAAAGTGTTACTTTATAAAACTGTATGTAGTATCTTAGCACTTTTCTGGGAGGTATGAAAAACAATAGTAGTTACTGATTAGCTAACAGTGAACTAATGTATTTAGCTGAGTACTATTACTTACTAATTTGTTAATTTGGGTTTGTTGTTGGGTAATAGTAGCTATTAGAATGATAATATTGTTTTACTCATTTGCTTCTATGTAGTTATTCGTTAATGAAGGAACAGTTTTCCTAAGAGTTACCCAAGGTTTCTCTTAACAGATCTGTTCAAGAAACGGTTTCTGTTCGGATTTTTGTTGGAAATTTCTGTGTATCCCTTAGACTAAGTTGACTTTCTTAACAGCTTTCTTTCTTTCTTTCTGAGATTGCACACAGAAATAGACACATTCGAACTGGCTGCCTGCACAAAAATCTAAATTCTGAAACAAAAGATGCGGAAATTCTCTTCGTCCCCCTAAAAAATGTAACCACTTTAAAGCCATGGACTCAGTCTCGCCATTTTTTATTTATTTTTTTAACTATCACAGTTTCAGAAGTATAACCATAACACATGAGCACTATACTTGAGACTGGTGTGACAGAATCACTTACTGACCCTGTGAACGTATTTTTGGATGGAATATCCAGTTGCCCTCAGGATTTTGAACTAACATGAACTATCTTACTATAAGATAGTAAGATAGTTCATGTTAGGGCCACTCATGTCAGGGCCACTCTTGCATTGCCTGAGAGAACCATGCAATAATTCCCTGATTTCACTACTGTTCAAATGTTTTAGATCGGTAAGATTTTTGAAAAGTTTTTAAAAGAAGTCTCTTCTACTAACAATAAAGTTATTTTAATCCAAAATACAGCAAAAACAATAATATTGTAATTATATTATTATTATATATTACTCTTTTACAATTTTGAACAACTGTTTTCTAGAGAATATATTTTAAAATGCAATTCATTCCTTTGTTGGCAAAGCTGAATTTTCAGCATCATTACTCCAGCCTTAAGAATCACATGATCCTTCAGAAATCATTATTGTTGATTTTTTTTTTTTTCAGATGAATAGAAAGTCCAAAAGAACAGCATTTAGCTGAAATAGAAAGCTTTTATGACATTATAAATGTCTTTACTGTTCATTTTGATCAATATAATGCATCCTTGTCGAATAAAAGTATTAATTTCTTTTCATGGACCCTGGTAAGAGATGATGTGTATGCATGTGTTGACTCATATCAGACTATCACATATCAAAGCCATTTTGTCCAGCTGAAATATTTGCTTGATCAGCATGTATGCTGTCAGGCAAAGGTTAAAGGTCAGCCTAATAAAACTGATGCTGAAACAGCTGTCTGTCAAAGATAAGAATGACATCATGTTTTTTGTCACATGACGTACTGTATGGTAACTATTTATGATGTGCCATCCCTGGTTCCTGCAGGCTATGCTTATTATCTGAATTTAGAGGCTATATACAAGCAACATTCTATTGCAATATAAAAGACAAATGCATTTTATGAACTTTACAGTAAACTGTACACTGGTCATATGAAGTAAAATGTCATCACATGGTGCAAACTTTTGGGTGCTAATAAACTGTATAGTTAATTTTTTTTTCTTTCCATTCTTATCCTTTTATCTCTGTCCATGTTGTATACGCCTATTGAGACATAAATGGCAATGAGACTTTGTGAGGACCATCACGAGGACAAAATATGGCCTACAGAGCACACAATATGGAAAACAGCCACCACATTGTTGTGTTTGGCTTCCAGGACACAAATACTAGTTTAACATTTAGACACAAACAGTGAATACCATTCCTTCTAGAGAGAGCAGGAGAGCTGATGGCTTTCCAGACAGTCCTGCAGACTCCCTATTGAGGAAGAGGAATGAATTCACTCCAATAGACTTACTGTCCCTTCACCAAATCACCAAATACATGTGCGCATCATTTTAGGTGTTCATAGTACTTTAGACAACACCGAGTCAGTATGTTTTTATTAGTATTTTTATTTTTATTAGATCTTTTTTATAATCATACTTGATCAATATTTTAGTTTTTCTGTTGTCTAACAGTAAGATATGTATCAAGAAGAATGTGTTAGATATAGGCCTATATTGCATGAGTGGGCTGAATTATATTGTTGCTCAATGGATATATTGTTCAGTCATTTCTATACAATAACAAAAAGAGTCTGAGAATACATTTCTGTGCAAGTTAAGTTTCTGAGTTTCACGGCTCACAATCAGTTTGTAATATCCCAGAAGCCATTTGATTCACTTGCCTATATTAGGGCTGTGTTACAGCAGGTTGTGCTCATTTGCAGCACAACATTACTTTGCGGTTAAGCGTCTGGAACAGCAAAGGATTTTGTGCCAAGAAATTTTTTAAATGCGTTTTATTTCATAGTTATTGTTCTCTGTAAATATCCATTCACTGGCTCAATGCAGATGAGCAAATTTTGTAATTAAATTGATGTCATTGGTCATTTATATTGTATATTCCAGGTTTTTATTTATTTATTTATTTTTATCCCTGTATGTCCATGTGTGTGCTCTCTGTACTACAGTGGAAGTTATGGTAACACTTTAGATTAGGGAACACTATTCACTATTAAATAGTTGCTTATTAGAATGTACATTACTTGCATATTGGCTGTTTATTAGTACTTATAAAGAACATATTTATGCCTTATTCTGCATGATCATATTCTATATCACTTTAAACCTACCCAATACCTAAACATAATTACTACAAACAACTTATCTTACTATCAGTAAACAGCAAATTAGGAGTTTATTGAGGGAGATCTCTTATTTGTGTTAAAAGTGTTACCAAAGTTATTTGTGTTCATGATTTTGTTCAGGATTTTGTTTTGAATGGCCTTAAGGACTCAGTTCTCCTGGGCAACTCAGACACATGGACAAGGTCAGACAGCTCCACTGCATCTTTCTATTTCCATTGTGGAGAAACAGAAAGTGTTATCAAGCATCAAGAGCCCCACCAAGCACCTCTGGTCACTTAAAGGATGGTTCTATCAGCGTGCTTTGACACCAGTTCTAAAACCCTCTCCAGGATGAGAGGGCAACTCCCCATTCCCACTCAGAAAAGACTGATATGGACCCTCCTTAAAGTACCTGTCTCCCTATATCTGAACAACACAACAGAGTCCAGTGGACTACAGCTCTTCTAGTACAGGTTCTCACTAGAACCCAGCAAGAACTTGAAGCAGGAATGTTTTAATTTCTTGGAAACTGAAGAAGTGAAAAAAGGCAGAAGAAGAGGAGGAGAAGGAGGAGAGAGAGGTGTGGGACCTTCAGTGTGTCAAGTGGAATTCAAGTCCAGGGTACTGAGCAGGCAGAGTGGTGGGGCACTGCCTCCTTGACGGAACTGATCAGACTCAGCAGACACCAAGCAAGACAGGCACGTAAGACAAAAACCTTCTCCAAATCTATCCTTCAGTGGCTGTCTTTGTCTATATCTGTCTCTGTTTTTCTTTCTTTTTTTCTTTACCTCTTCAGTGATGGTCAGTATTCTGCTGTTATCTAATGCTATCTAATAAAAGAAATGTAAATTGGAATACATTAAATACGTAATACCTTATATACTTCGTCTTATATACCTAAAAGGGTGAATTATAACAATATAAAATAAAAAAAATATATAATTAAAAAGGACACATTTTATTTTAGGATTTCATCATTTGGCTGGTTGCTTGCATGAGCATGTCTTAACAGTTAGAGTGCCTGGACAGAAATAACCAACCAATTCTGAAATAGGGTTTTCTGTTGCTGTACTAGGCAATGCATCCTCTAATATGGTGATATGCTATAAAGTTGCACAAATGTCCTTACAGATTGAAACATCAATGATTGTTAAGTTTTGCTATTACTGTAGGTACGAATAGCTGGTTTAATTTGCAATTAGAAGTAATGGCATCTACATGTAAAATAGCAATTAAAAATTGCTAATCATTTGTCAATATTAGTAATGGTTTGGGATGGATATTCTAAACCAGCATTTGAGAGATACCTAAATTAAAGTGTGTCCCTGCAGTATTCCTCAGGCCACTGGTTTGACAGGCACTAGCATGTGTCAGTAGAGATTTGCCATACGATCCCTTGGTGATGAGACCTGACTCCGTTAAATAGTGGACACCACCTCTCTCTCTCTCTCTCTCTCTCTCTCTCTCTCTCTCTCTCTCTCTCTCTCTCTCTCTCTCTCTCTCTCTCTTTCTCTCTCTCTTTCATAGTCCTGCCACCCCACCAAAGAGCACTGACACAGTTTGCACACATACCCACTTTAGCCAAGGGGTTTTATGACCTCTCGCAATGTTTGTTCACCTAAAAAAGCTTTCAGTAAGTCAGGGTGCTTTGGACTAGGCTGACTGTTAGAAAGCCAAGTATAAGCCTTAGAAAATTATTATCATCATTTAGTTTGTTTGTTGTGAAGATAGATTGCCTGGATTTAGTGTAAGTGTGCGCTCATTTTCTTCAGAATAATATGAGGGATTCCCTCATGCTTGTTTCTTATTTAAAGCTGCATTTGAATACGCTTATTTAGGAAATAAACAACTGAATTCTAAAATAGATAAATAGCAATAGATCAGTTGCTTGAAAAAAATTGGATTTGGATATAATTCATGCAGTTGGAAATGTTTTGATGTTAATGTATCTGATAAGAGACCAGATTAGTAGAATTAAATTAGTCAATTAAAAATGGTTAAAGCTTTAATGTGTTTCAACTAACCCAGCTAACAATACTGGGGCATGTGTGATGGAATTTATTATTATAAACTAACAAAAAACAAAAAGTGCTCACTCAATTTAAACCTTATCTAAATGTCACGTCAATAAAAAATGATATAATATCAAAATTGCTTAATAATACCATTAATGCTTAATTAACCATTGTTATTATGAGATGACCTGTGCAAAATTCAAGGTGCACCATGAAGCCATGTTGCATCATGTTGTTAATGTATGAATCTGGTCAATTTTTTAAATAATTCCTGTATTGAGTTGTGTAATTCCATTCTTCATAACTCTCATGCCATTTTCTATATTTCCTTGTTCTAATTTTTCTTTCACAGGACTAAGATGGAGTGAGGCACAGTCAGTGAGACAGCTGAAAAAAGCCAACTCTAAATGTAAACATAAGACTTTGCATTTTACTGCTGCCAAAAAGAAGGGCATCAAAAAAGGGTCAGAAAGTTCAAGCTGGTTAGCTACCAGTACAGCTTCTCAAAGACAGATTTCAGGATGAGAATGAGATTGTACACTACAAAGTAAGTCAGGACAGATTGCCACTGATTCTGAGAAGAATCCTGCTCCTTTAATGTTTAGAACCACAGGACTGATTTGAGCTACAACAGAATTTTAAAGTACAGACCAAGTCAAACTTGGAAACAATGGAACATCTTCCGCAGACAAAAGGAAAGGGAGTCTTGATGTTTGCCAAGAGGCGTCAAAGGATGGATGAGCTTTCCGCAGAACAAGAGGAAATGAGACGAAAAGGCATACCAGTGGATGCATTTGTTGAACCAGAGGGCGAAACTGTTAAACCTCCTCCGCAGGAAGAAAGTACACAAGCCCCACAAGATATCTATGTAAGGCAACAACAACAGTATCAAGACCAGCCATTTCAGCAGCAGATGTTACCACAATCAGCAAACGGCATGGATGGTCTGGATCCATATCAAGGTTCAGCTGTTTCCAGATCCCTTGTTTCCAACAGAACTGCTAAGCCCTTTCTGGGTGGTCATAATCAAGGACAAAAAACTTTTTCACCAGTCAGCAGTGTCTCAAGCCCAACATCTAGGAAACCTGAAAACATATTCAAGGTTCCTGTTCCAGTAAACACAACGCCTCAGGTTTGGTCCCCCACATCAGACATCATTGCTTCACGTGATGAGCGTATTGCTATACCTGCAATTAAAACAGGGATCCTGCCAGAAACTAAAAGGAGAGGAGCAAACAAAACAGACTCAAAAGAGATGCCTCTGCTTCAGAAAAAAGGTGATCAGAAGTCCTTAACAGAGTCAGTTCCAGAAGAAGACTTTCTCAGTCTGGGTGCAGAAGCATGCAATTTCATGCAAGCTCCAACAATCAAACAGAAAAACCCTCCACCTGTCCTACCCAAACCTGCCATCAACCCAGCTCACCCTCCTTGGTCTGCACAGGGTCGTGCTGTGTCTCAGAGCCCCCTTGCAGCATCAAGCTCAGTTCCAGCTATGGGGCACACCCAGGTGCAGCCATTACCCCAACAAAACCCACCAAAGCAGCCTGCTGGAAAAGCCTGGCCCCCATTGTCATCTCAACCGATACCACAGGAGGCATCACCTGCTTGGATTCCATCCCACACACCAGATCTGCATCAACCAGCCTGGACTCCAGAACCACATCAGGCAAAACATACACCAGATTCACTCCGTGCTGGTCCTTCCCAGTCTAAAATATCATGGATTAGGTCAAGTGATGGTAACTCTGTTGCTTCCTGCCCACCCCAACACCTGAGCACATACTTTCAGGGATCTAAGGCTCCATCATATTCTCCTAAAGGGTACTCATCAGATGCAGGTGCTTCTGAGGGACTGAACCTTAAAGGAAAAGGAGCTGAACTGTTTGCTCGAAGACAGTCCCGTATGGAAAAATTTGTGGTGGACAATGAGACTGTGAGAGCCAACAAACCCAGATCCTCATCGCCAACACTTTCAATGCCAAACACCTGGAAATACTCTTCTAATGTCCGTGCTCCACCTCCAGTCTCCTACAATCCTATTTTGTCCCCTTTTTATCCCCTTGCAGCGGTTAAACAACCCCCTCCTGCAACTAGTCCAAAGATAAAGTCTAAAGCAAACAAGGAGAAGAAGAATCCACCACCCAAACATCTCAATGTTTTGGATGTTATGAAGCATCAACCTTACCAGTTAAATTCCTCGCTTTTCACCTACAACTCCACTTCAGAGGCCAAGGAAGCAGTTCCTCCTACAGAGTCTAAGCAAACCCCTACCAGTTTCCAGTCCCTTGCTTATGAGCCCTCTACAGCATTCTCCCCCTCCCCAAATAGTTTGCAGTCAGATAAGCAAAATCCATCTAAAGCCACTGGAGAGGTAAGTGTTCCATACCCCTCTGTTCGTCAGTCTACATCAAATAAAGCCACCATTATTCCACAACAGTTACATGAGAAAAAACTAGCCATGCATGATGGCCCTAGAAACAAAGGCTTCTCAAACTCCTCCCTGCCTCCTGGTGTCTCTGGGGGCAATGTCTGTGTAGGATCTTCTTTACCCGTGAATAATGAATATGCTTCACGGTGTGTATTACCAGTGGCTCCAAGACCAAAGTTTTCGGCCAAAATGTCAAACACTGGAGGCAAGAAATGGAAACCAGTAATTTTGCGACATTAATTGTTTTTGTTTTTTTTGTTTTTTAGTATATATTCAAAACAATATGTTTTGGCAGATTCAAAAAGCGCTGTTTTTGCAGTTTCATTAGTTCGAGTTTTTTTTTTTTTTTTTTATATATATATATAGTACAATCAACTCAAAAGATCCAAGAAAATTTGTTTCCTGAAGTCATAACCCTTTAAATGACCCTTTCTAGATCAATACACAAGATAAGAATTTCATACATTATATAACAGTTGTACTATTTATAGCATTTATAGATTAGATGAATTTTTATTAGTTTTATTGTGATGTTTCCACATTAATGACAGATAAGTTTAATAAATTTTTTTTTTTTTTTTTTTTTAGAGAAAAACTGTTAAACATTTTCTCTTTATCTTGTGCATAGCAACACAACACATTTTACATAACACATTTAAAAGGAATGTAAACTTATTTGTCAGCCATGTTGTCTGGCCAGGCAAAGCACCAATGAAATAATCTGTGTTAAAAGCATTAAATGCAATGTTTCAGGTCAATGTACTACTGTAGATCTCCCCTTGGATTGAGCCTCTTTTGCAATTTCGTCAGACCTCCAAATCAGTTGTTGGTATAGTGAGGAAACCCTTTCACAGGTTTTAAGGATTTTTTTTTTTTTTGACATTTGAAGACAATCTAATAATATAATTCAGAATACTTTATTTGTGTTATATATTTTAAAAATTAAATAGTTATGCATTTAGCAGACACTGCTGTTCAGATACAGTGAACAAAGGATGGGTGTACAGAATATTCTTAGCATATTTATTTGTACTAATACAAATAGCATATGAACTGTTACTTCTGTTGTTATTTTCTCTTGTCATTTCAAAACTATTGCACTTCCTGATTCTCCTGTTTAATAAATCTTTCCATCAGCTCTGTTTCTCTCAATGCTTTCTGTGCTCTCTATTTGCTTTCCAGTGCTTTCTGTGCTCTCTAATTGCTTGCCAATTGTACCACAGTTCTCTTTCTTGTATTCCCCTCATGTTACTCTGGTTTCTATCTGGTAATGTCCTGCAAAGACCAATCCATAAATGAAAAAAGCACAATATTTTCCTTCAGTGTAATAAAAATACACCTTGAGTCATAAAGTTCTATACTGGGTCAACAAATACTACATATTAATTACACAAAAGTCTTTAAACAAACTTAAATGATAAGATTTTCCATTGGTATACCATCATTTTGAACAGTTTTAACAGGTCTGTCCGATTCATTTTGTTCTTCACAGATTGTTGATATACAATGGGTAGCTTGTAGTGGGCTGGGGCAGTGGTTTTCTTAACTCTGCATATATAGCTCATTTTAAAAATAGCTCTTGCTCCACCATGTTTGAAACACACAAACTCTATTAAGACACCACTTCTGCTTAGCCATCTGATCTTACTGGTCTTACACTTCTTAACTAGTCAGGTGCCTCTAACCAGAGGTAAGTGCTGAAATAACCTCACCCTCAACTCAACACCAAACAGACTAAAAAAAACATTTTGGATGCTCTTGCATACTCTTGAGACCAGAGTATGAATTCCCAGAAGTCTATATTTTGTAAATATGGGCCTTGGAAAAGGTTAAATTAGTTTATTGTGCTTTGGCTACATTAGACAGTTCCTGTGGTGACAACAACAACTTCTGCAGGCTGCATCTTACTCTGTGAGATAATCAATCACTCTTTTCACAGATTTTGCTGGCTCCGAGACACTTGCATGGTATTTCTCCTGCTCTTTTTCTAGCAAAAAAAAAAAAACACTCATCACTAAATGAAAACTTAACACTTTAGTCCTGATTATTTCAGGGGCCTTGTCACAAGTCCATTGTTACTTTTGCTATATTTTCACACTTCAAACAATAATTTGCTATTCCTCTAATACCATTGTCCTCTTTTATGCTATACGAAATTAGTCTCCTGGCAGTTCTCTCCCAAGTGATTCCATAGTTGTCCAGCATTAAGTCAGAGTTTGATTCAGTAGGCTATATGACACTTTTAATGGTCTTTTCTTTTCTTTTATTTTATTTTTTTAGTTTTATTTAGTAACTTTCAGGAGGGTGTACTAATTTTTGCAACACAATATTTTACCACTTTGATAAGAAAATCTTATTTTCCTGAATAATTTTGACATTCTTCTTTGGTAATTGATCAAGCAGACTTGTTGAAATATCATATCTCCAAAGAACCCTAACATGTTTTTGGCATTAATTGCCTGATTTGTTAAGTTTTACAAGGGGTGTACTCATTTATGCTGTGCACTATATATATATATATATATATATATATATATATATATATATATATATATATATATATATATATATCTATCGAGGGGTGAGAACCAGAAAGGCATAAGTGACATTTCACCAACTTTACAGGAGAGCCAAAACTAAAATTTTACCATAGTTTGATCTGACTTTGTGTACTGATTTCAGTTGTTTATAATAAAAATTTGTACACTCATGGATGACAGTACTTTTGCCAGTAGAAAGAGCTCATTAAGAGCTTTCATTTGATATATCTCCATTTCACCAAAAATGTCACTTACGCCCTTCTGGTTCTCACCCCAATATACGCCCTTCTGGTTCTCACCCCAATATATATATATATATATATGCACATACACACATTTACCAGGCAGTCTCTAACTTTCATGTCTTCATAGAATCAGTAATCTTGAAGAGTGCAACCACTCTGAAAAAATGTTTTGACGGTATCTAATTATAACCCAGAATTAATTCGGTGCCAACCAACCCTGACCTCCCCCAAAATTAGCAATGTCTCTAAATAGCATTTACAGCCATAGTCCAGGAGAGGGCAGTCAAAATGCATGTTTTCTTTTATTTGTTTGATGTAAAAAGTGCTGTAAGAAGAACTTGTGTATAATTGATTTACTACTGAAAAAATTGTGAACGTCTATCTTTCTTTCTCTTTGTAGGGATTCAGCAGGAGCCGTTCCTTGTCTTTCCCCCAGAGACTGTCCTCTGTGTCTCCTGCTTCCCCTGTGTCCACTCCAGATGTCCATTCATCACGTCAATATTCATGGGTGGAACAGCCCAAAAAAACACTATCCTCTGTGGAGGCAGTTTCTCAAAGCCCCTTTGGTCCCGATGAGTTCAAAATTTCTGCTACTCATAGAAAATCATTACCAGAAACACCAGCAGAATGGAAGCAAAGAGTTTTCTATGAGTCTGTCGGTGGCCCACAGGAGATGGAGCCTGTAATAGCTGTTACATCCCCTACAAACAGCTTTTCTTCAGTGCCAAAAGAACCGATATATGGGCCGCCTTTCCGTCCTGCACAGCCTCTGGTGACCAGTAACAGGTATAGCAGGGGTAGTTCTCTGCCCAGAAATTTCACACTTCACACAAACTGTCCACAATTGCACAGAGTCAGTTGGAAACTGTAGTTAAATATTCTGAGTGATCAAATTAAATCACAGTAGCTATATATCTCATAGTATATGTAATATATATTACAAAAAAGGGGCCGTATTGTTATAGTTTGTTTTATTTTCATATCTTTGAACACAAACCAACAGTTACAGCAATCCATTTTCCAGTCAAGTTTGTTTGTCTGTCCATGCTGATTTTTAAAATAGAAGGTTTAAAAAATAATTCACCCTTAACATGAAAAACCTTTCATTTTCCACTCCAGTTGCTGTCAAGCTCCAAGAGACCAAAAATAACCCAACATTTTTAAACAATGAACGACAAAAGACACCAGATTTAATAAAAAAAAAAAAAAAAAAAAAAAGCAGAAAAGGGAAACTGAGCATTACTTGTATAGACATGCTGACTTCTGTGTACATACTCAGTAAAATTTGGACTGGATGGGTGTGGAATGATACTCACAGTAGTGAAAAGAAAAAGAAAAAAGTTTATGCAGACTTTTCGAGGTATATTGAAGGTGTTTGATTGTACAGATCTTCATCATGGATAGGCTCACACTTCATAGTTCATAGTTCAAAATTGCATTACTGCTTGTGGAACTAATGTTCAGTGTGCATATTACAAGTTAAATTTTCTATTTTTCATTTTACATGTTAAATTTTCTATTTCTCTACTGTGTAAGTCAATGTGTGAATCAATAACCTTTTTCTAACACTAACTCTAGAAACAGCACATAATATTATTTCTATCTAAATGAACATCTGCAACTTCATTTAAACAATATTGTTTATTAAGCCTGATGATACTTTTGAAATCTGAACTCACCACAAACAATTTGAATTCTTATCTATCATAACATGTATCAAGTTGTACAATAAAGAGCGTTTTATTAAAGCATGATGACTAAAAATGCTTTTACTCTTCTATTCACCAATGTTTACTACTACCATTTGATTCTGTCATATCGTTTTACAGACAATAAAATTGCAAAATAGATTAGGCCTATTTGATTTTCTCTTGGAGCAGACAACTATCTCAGTGCTGAGTCCTGTAAGATGATGTGTTATGTAACAATGCAGGAGCAAGATCTTCATACTTCTAGAAGGACAGCCATAAATGACAATCAAGAAAATCCCAGCCTCTGAAGCTAACAATTACACAGACTAAAACCTCCATCACCTTTTACACACATACACAAAAAGTACTCACTCACAGACTTTGTACACTTTATTCTCATGCATACAGTTCACCTCCCTCCCCCTCCATACCAACTTATACCATTGTGAGAGGTTTGAGTGCTGAACACAGCTAAAATTAGTCTATTGATGTAAGCTGGCGTTCCACTAACACCCGCACACACCCCCACCCCAGTGCAAGTCAAGAACAGAGTGCGAGACAAAGACAAATCAGGCCGGATCGATCTACCTAAAGTAACCTCTTCCTTTGTACAGGTGGAACACAGGCAGATCTAACAGGTAAGAAGATGGCCTTCCTTGAGAGACTGTGTGCAGTGTGGACATAATGATAACGGACATGTGTTATAACAGTGTTGGGAGTTGTGGGTTGTGTTTTGTGGACAGTTCTGACAGTTAAACTGTGGTAACAAAACAGATACTCAGAGATATATTTTAGATGGCTCTCTTAGAAGACGGATATTGGATAAATATGCACATGATAATGGAATGAACTAAAACAGAAGCCCTAACAAATGAACATAAATATGAAAATGATTGTTTAGGAATTTCTTTCTGAATTGTGCAACTATATGATTTTTTTAAAAAAAAATTTATTTAGCGTCACAGAAATATAAAGCATTCAAATAGATACTGATACTATTATGCAACCATTAAACAAACTTTTCATGAGGAATAGTTTACCTACACAAATCAATATAAGAATTACTGGCAATGTTACCAACAAAGAGAGAATTCAGAGATTGATCTTTTTTAACTTTTCAATGAGAGCAGCAAGTAAAGGATTGAATGGCAAGGCCTTGCAAACCGTGCCAAGAAAGTTTCGTTTGGCTTTGATCAGTCTCAGTAACCCAGTCTACACCCTGGACACAATGTTCCGTCACCAGCTCATGCATATCCATGATTTATATCACTTCATGACATATGACATCTTGCTCTGTATAAAGAGTTGGCTTGTGGTCAGGTAAGTTTCACCTTTACACTTTAATGACAGTTATGGATATTTATAGGGTATAAGGGTATTTCTGGTGGTTTAGAAAGCCTAAATATGGCATTTAATACAACTAAATTTATTATTCTATTTTACTCGGTAACTATAATACCAGTCTTGTGTTAAAATTTTCCATAGCAATCCTTAACAGTTTTACACAGAAGTCATAATTTATAGAAGAAAAAATATTCTGCAGATTTATAGATTTTATTTCAGTTAAATTCACAAAGACAACACCTTTTTTTCAATATATGTAATAAAAACAGAATATTGTAGTTATAATAATACACAAATCAATCTCATTTAAAAAGCAATATCCTTATTGTATAAACTTTTTTTTCCAGACAGGTTCTCTTGGGACTTTTCATCACATTATCCTATAAATTGACTTTAGATAGTTCTACAACAAGTATCTATGTCCTTTATGTATTGCAGCACTACTGGGATTCTCTTTTAAACCAACATGTCACAGTTCAGCACTCTTTCAGTGCATGAGAGAAAGAAGCAGGCAGCTGCCCTTTGCCATGAGGTCCATGGTGGTGCCAACGGTATAACCTTCTATCAAAACCTGCTCTCAGATCAGCACTGAATGATTACAGAGCACAGCACTGAATGTAGCTGCCAATCGCAGAGAGAAACGCAAACATTTAGAATGTGGTTCAGGGCCACAGCCTCCGCCATAAATAATCTTGTGTGGATGTTCTGCTGCCTGTAGCAGTGGATTCACTCTGTCATTGTCACAGGCTATTTCTGCAGAGGCTAAAGTTGGGAGGATGGGGTAGGACAGCTGTGTTGGAGCTGAAATGAGAACAGAATAAAGATCATGGAGAACAAGAGAGCTTCTCCTGTTTAAAAAAATCCCCTGAACCTCTCACAGTCTTTTGTTATATCTTTTTAGATTAAGTACAATTTTAATTAACATTGAACATTTTATATTGAAACATCAGTAAACATTAATGACATTAATTAATGATTTCTATTTTAAATATAAAGTTATGTTTAGAATTATCTTGGAAATGTTCAGAATAACATCAGCTCCTGCAGCAATAGCATACGACATGCACCTTATATAATTACCCTTTAATAAAACTTTCATAACCATCATATCTAACCTTTTAATAATGAATTCACCAGTTTCTATTAAGGTTGAATGATTTTTCATGTGACCTTTCACAGAATGTGTATCTAACACAGGTATCCACACAGGTAACCTGTTGTATGTTTGGTTTCTTTTTCATGATATGTTGTTTGAATAAATGACACCTACATACAATACATATGCCCATATACAATATACACCCATATACAATGCATACATGTATGCATTCAAATATGGATCATATAAACCATCTATGTTCACTTCATAATAACTTTCATATCATTCACTATTAAGTCATTAACAGACATTATTACATGATATATTGTAGTAGTTTATATTATCATATAAATTATTATAAAGCATTATCCAAGGTTTTATAAATGGCTCTGTTGAATTATTTTCTAATAACAAAAAATCGTGTGATATTAATGCAGGTTTTACTATGGACCTGGGAAAGAAACTTTCCACTCCAAAAGACATCATGCTGGAGGAACTGTCTCTCTTGTCAAACCGAGGGTCACGTCTTTTTAAGATGAGACAGCGGAGATCAGAGAAATACACATTTGAAAGCATTCAGAACGAAGCCAATACCATGTTTAATGTAAGTAGCATCTACATTGGCTTGAACCTACATGCATAACAAAAGTCTATATGCTTATATTGTGCATAACAATCATTATGTTGCAGATCAAAAGATGCTAATTAATGTAGTACATATTGTGTCACTAATAATACCAATCATATGTAACCTACTTCTGATGTGAGCTTAGATATCTAATTTGATGTTGATGTTGTCACTTAATCACTGACACTGAGCCTGGAAAGACCAAACCATTCTGTTATATAATTGTCTTTTGCTTGTTGAACTACTATATGTGTGGTTACTTTGTAAAGCAAGCATGTGCTCAGCTGAATGAATGGCAGCCACACATGGAAGATAGCAAATGCCACGTGCCCCTGTCCTTCCCAATGTTCCTTCTTTAGGGTCAGCACTGAAATGCGTCCCTGGCAACCTACTTCGTTTATCACTGTTCAAGTGTGTGTGTGTGTGTGTGTGTGCTTGTTCTCACTACTGTGTCCCAAAATGCATTTATACATAAGTGATAGCTTGTTAATGTGTTTCAATCAAAGGATTTATAATGTACAATGTAACTATATACAACTGTAAATGTATACATAATGAAAGGAATGTACACTGTATCTTTTAAATAGAGCAGATTTCTACCAAAACAACAGTCCAAGATCAAGGATATTGTGAAATGAATTATTTTAAAGTAAACAGTTGTAATAAACCATAAATTATGTTTCAATCATAACTTGTGAAAGAAAAGAATGGCAGAGCTGTGGCACGATGGTAGTGAAAGTGTTCTTGATATAATGATTTTGTTGAAGTCCAGGCTCTGACATCTGGACTGACATCCTAACCATTTTGTCTGGAAATTGTAGTGTTGACATGAAGTTTGAAAATCCTCCATTGACCTTTTTTGTTTAATATTTTTAACATGGAGTGATAGAACAGACTACTTTCAAACACAAAAGTGCACTTTGGGGGAATCAAGCATTATGTGCACAGAGATGAATCTGTGTCAAACGTGGCTCAATTTACCCAACTCCCCTCTGCCTTATTGGAGAAGCTGCTGTCAATAATATATTGTGCTTTCACAGCACCATTTTAACAGTGGAACAAAGTCACTTTCAGGCTACTTTGTCCACAATCTGAAATTATTTATAAAATTGTTTGCAAAGTTTTTTTTTTTTAATATCTTGCTGCACATGCACAATGAGTTACTATATGTCCAAGTTGAAATTGACATTTCATTTTAGAATGAAAATCAAGCCAATGCAGAAAACTCAGCAAATAAAGGAGTTGCATCAAAAACACCCCCAAACACACCAGATCCCAGAAATCCAGCAAACCCTCAGGACATTGCACCAGGTATGTCAAAATCAACAGTGTTTATAATGCACAGAAATGGCTTTGAAACTATTTTCACTAAGAAATTGCTATTAAATTTCACAAATAATTACAAAGAAACATTAAGTAACACATTGAATTAAACACTGAAAAAACAAACAAACAAAAAACAAAAAACAAAACAAGAATTGTGTTTTAGAACTAATTTTATTTCAAAACTGCTTCATTTTAACAGTTTGAATAACATGGTTTATATGAATTCTTAATGGATGTCATAATGGTGGATGAGTCAGGAGGATTGCACTACTCATGCTTTGCTCTTGTTATCCACCCTGACTAGCTTGTAAGATGCTTACAAAGCTTTGTATCATCTGTGAAAGAATAAGTGCAATGGAATCAGAGAGACTGAAGAGAGAATATGATAGTGACAGCACAACCCCAACTCACATTCTATTTCTAGCAGAGTGAATCACTCTGAGTGACTTTAAATGGGTTAAAAGGGTACTGTACTGTGTGTTGGTTTCACTCTGTGAATGTTCAATAAATGCATGCTGCTTTTGCTTTGTAAAAAAAACAAAAAACAATAAAACAACAACAACAACAACAACAACAACAACAAAAAAACCCTTAAGACCATATTGCACTACTAAATCCAAGACAAAACTGGATTTTTAATTAGGTTTGTTAGGTTTTATTATGGTGCAGTTCATTTTGTTACAGTTCAGGTTTAATATACCTGATTCGGTTTAGTTCTACTACTTTCATCTTAATTTAGGTCAGTGCCTGTCAATTTATTTGGTGTGTTCTACATAAGATATTCTTTACAGAGGCTACACTATATCAAGAACTCCAGATCATCCAACTAAAACATGAAACATATGCAGCAAACACTTGTTTTTTGCAGGATATGGAGGTCCACTGACAAACATTCCTCCAGAGAGGTTCAATGCCACAGCTATGCCAAAATCCTACCACTCCCCCTGGGAAGAGGCCATCATCAGTGACCCCACGCTGGCCGACACACTTAAAGTTCACATGCCAGTACCTGAGCCTAAAGCAGAGCAGCCTGACTACAAAAGCTTTAATAGGTATTGCATTTTTTCTTAACGCCAAATCATGCAACATGCATGTGAATACTGATTCCAACAAAAACCTTATATTTACCTTCATTTTAATTTTAGAAAAATCAAGTACATTGTATTAGGTTATATTGGTTTCTTTTTAAGTTACCATATTTATCATCAAATAAAGATTAATGATAGTTAGCATAGTTACCATTTTTATGCATAGTGCACTGTTGATCTATTGCACAAACAGTCCTGCAATAATGTATCTGCACAACACAGCACCATCATGAGGAGATAAACAGGAGGTGCAGTCTCAATATCCATATAACCAATAATTCATATCTGAAATATGTGTTAATGCCCTAAAACTTAAAGTTATTCATGTGAACTTTGATCCCAGAAATTGGCATTGATTTAAAATGGGATTGATATAAAATGACTGATTTTACTTTTATGCTATATTTCATCACAAAATAAAAAAGAATCAAAACAACAAAATAACAACAAGAAAAAAAATCTTGAAAATGCAAATATAGTGTTTTTAAAGGTTATGGTTGTTTATTTTAAAAGTTATATCTATCATTAAAAATAGTTTCTTGCATATATGTTTACACACACACACGTGTGTGTGTGTGTGTGTGTGTGTGTGTGTGTGTGTGTGTATGTGTGTGTGTGTGTGTGTAAACATATATGCAAGAAACTTAAAGGAACTGACTATCTAAAGTCACTTAAAGGGAAAGTTCCAGCAGCAGAACAGAAACCAATACAGATGTGTCAGTAATTAAATCTCTGTTTCTTAGGGTGGCTACACCATTTGGGGGTTTCGAAAAAACCCCACGAGGGATCACCTTTAAGCTTCCAGAGGTGGACTTGAATGCTCCTCGATACCCCGAGCTCCAGGATCCTACAGCCAAGCGACCCACTTTCAACAGGACTGCCCAGGGGTGGATCACCGATGGCACGCCTATCATTTTACCCACTGTCTCTCTGGAGCCTTTCGAGATCCCTGAGTCTGACGATCTGTAACAAAGATTCAAACCCTACTTGTTACCCAATCCCAATGAGCCTGATTGTGGTATAGGGTGTGTGTAGATGTCTAGTTTGTGTTTTAGTATTCTTTGAAGTGAATTTTGAACTGCTGTTCTTGGGACAGCAATTACCACATATCATTTTTGTAAGGAATGCCTCAGAACTGAAGATTATTTAACAAAACATGTGAGGAAGCATTAATAATCGTCATCAGAATTAACCATTTCTGTTGGGTTAAAATCCACATAGCACATTAAACTACATGTGTTGTAATGTGTTTAGTTATATCACCGAAAATTACAAGTAACCACAAACTCACAAACTGAATAATACAGCGTGGATTACCATCAATCACAGAAATTAATTTTATTTATAGATGAAGCATTTTTGCCTTTTTGCAAAACAATAAGCATATAAAAAGTGTAAGAATATACATTGTACAAAGAGTACATTTATTGATACATCCAGGGCGTTACAGTGATTTTCACTAACATTATGCTTGATTATACTGTGAAACATTACCAGTTTTCTAAGACTGTGTTCACATTTATCTGTAATATATTTAGTACAGCATCAAATAATTTTTAGGTTACTTTTTTTTTGTGAAATATTTTGCAACCTAGATTCTACGAAAACTCACAAAGCTTTGTAGTATAACAGTAAAATCAATCATTTTAAATCTGAAATCACAGATTGATCAGGGATAGATCAATGGTGGAAACAGTCATGTAAATATAATGTGCTGAATGCCTAAAATCTTATTTGTACTGTAAAAAAAATCCAATTAATATATATATTTCTGAAAATTTGTCTTGTGAAATGTATTTCTGTCTTTTGACTGATGTTTATCATTATGTTCACAGTGTTAGTACTTTTGCTTGTAGCTTCAAAATATAATGTACACAAATTGTCCAAATAAAATGCATATTTATTTCAAATTTCTGTCATTGGTGATTTATTAAATTTGTATCATTTTGATATATGGCCAAGAATGCTAATAATGTTCTGAATGGTGTTTTCACCACATGTATCTGCATAGTAAATCATCATCATACAGAACAGTCTCTGGAAGAATCTGTCTCAGTTACACTGAGGCATAGCACACAGACATATCCTCTGACACTGTCTATATTTACAGGAGTCATAAGTAGCCTTGAATTTGACACTCTCTGTGTTACAGTTACAGTAAACACAAAGACTTCCAGACAGTCAGCAAATGCTTCCTTCGAGCGCTGCAATAAAATGTGCATGGAAAAACATTAGCTATTTTACAGTAGAATACTTAAAGGCCATTACATAATATACCATATAACCACCCTAAACAGCACAAAACTAGTATTTATTTATTAAGTACTTACAATAGTAACAACAGTAAATTATGCACAATTTTATGTAACTAACCTAGTTACTGTAGTTAATTAATATTACTCAATACTTATTTTCATTTCTTCAATAAAGCATATGTTCATAAAGTATGCTGAATTTTTTTCCAAGCATGTGATTTTAGTTGCTTTCACTCAGATCTGTAAATGTTCACATGGCCATCATGATGCAAAACAAAATATAACCCTGAACAACAAAACATTTTTTAAGTAGCTCAGGTATATTTGTAGCAATAGCAAACAACACATTGTATGGGTCAAATGATCGATTTTGTCTTTTATGCCAAAAATCATTAGGATATTAAGTAGGCTAAAGATCGTGTTCCATGAAGATATTTTGTAAATTTCCTACAGTAAATATATCAAAACTTAATTTTTGATTAGTAATATGCAATGCTAAGGACTTCATTTGGACAACTTTAAAGGAGATTTTCTCAATATTTAGATTTTTTTCATCCTCAGATTCCAGATTTTCAAATAGTTGTATCTTTTCCAAATATTGTCATATCCTAACAAACCATACATCAATGGAAAGCTTATTTATTCAGCTTTCAGATGTATAAATCTCAATTTCAAAAAAAAAAAAAAAAAAAAAAGAAAAAGGAAAAAAAAAAAAGACCCTTATGTCTGGTTTTGTGGTCCAGGGTCACAAATGTAAAAAATATGTGTACATATATTAATAAAAATCATATATTTGAGCAGTTTGCTCAAACAAAACAACATATTGTTTATTGTTGCATAAGTTTTTGTTCATATCAATGTTATGGCATAATATAATAACAATGTTATGACATAATCATGCTAAAACATGATTTTATTTTATTTATTTATTTATTTTTTGACAGTGCGTGACACGTCAAGCATTGCAATGGCCAGCACTGTACAACAATGTAAATGTCACATCGGTTGTTGTGCTGGGTCTCGTGAGAATCCACGCCCTCCGCACGCGCGGGTCATTCCTGCGGAATATAGTGTAGCTGTATATGAGGGGCGGAGCCAGCGCGTCTAACTCCACATCCATCAGAATAATCTCCAGCTCAGGACCTGAACGGATAAACCCTCATGCCGATGAGTGTGGAAGAGCAGGAATGCATGAACATGGACACAGCGCTGCGGTGTGATTGTGTTTAGGCCTGTAAGAGGATCTTTGACCATATGGATTTACTGCGCTTTATGTCACGCTGAGCAATGAAGGATTCCGACAGCAAGTTAACTTGAGCTGGACGCGCATAATGAACTCAGCTCTTTATGTACAGACGTGGATAAACACGCTTCTAAACGCAGGGTTTGAGTAGGCCTACTGGACACGTGTAGGTGAGCTGTTCTTATTTATTAATGACTATGTCTCAAAAGCTTGCTAGCTGCCTACATGGATAGCATCTTTGGGCATCATAGGCGCGTTCTAATGCCCAAAAATGCGGCATAGAGCAGGTCACCTGATGCGCATGCGCAGAAACAGGTGTAACGGCATGCTGAGCGCATTATTGCTTTTGTTTATCATGTCATGTTACAAGTTACTGTTACAAGACAACATTCTGTTTCATAACTACTAAAAACACGAAAACAATGAAAATGTTTTTCAAAGGCTATACGCAAAGTAAGTGACATTCAGCAGTCTCACTGCGCTTTTTAATGACAAATGAGCTCATATAGCTAGACACCCAAATCTTTGTGTTAATATTTTCTGATAGTTCTGTCACTGTATTTTAAGTATTTGTTTTAAAAAGGCATAAAAATTACAGTACCACAAATAGTTATTCTAGTAAGCACGGTTTTCCATGATGAACAGCTGCATAGCAATTTAATAATGTATAATTGTTATAGCATTTACACTGGTAAACTCCAGAGCATCATATTCTCCAGTGTAAATATTCAAGTGCTTGTGAGAACCACGCAAATTCTTCAGAAACCCCTTCAATGTTTTGTTGTAAATTTAATTTCATACTGTTAGAAATTCTGCATTTTTAGTAAGAAGAGGCAGGAATTCAGCATCAGTGCTGCAGCTGCTTACAACCCATCATCTTCATGCGGTAGCCATGGCAATGGTCCAGCATTTACAGTAATATACTGCGACACTGCGGCAACAAGTTCTACATTCATCCTGACCCTGGCCACAGAGACTCCGGGAAGAGGATTGCCCCTTAGCATTGAACACCAGTCAGATATATCCTTACACAATCATTAGTCTCAGACATCATGACACATCTAAACTTCTCAAAAAGCTACAGTAGCTGCAATACTACACTGTAATAATAACAAATAACAACATAAATACCACATGTGTACAGACATGTTATTACTATAATTTTTCATTCTGAATAGACTCAGTGATTTGTGTCAAGACTGAAATGTCAAGCATCTGTCATTCATGTTTAATGAATTTCAGAGGTGTAAAGTACAAGCAGTGCATTCCTGTTTAAAAATGTGGTACTGCAAATGAGAGATGATTACTAAAAACACAAGATTAGAAGTAGTAGCTAGATTTTTTTGTTGCTTAGAAACAAAGTATCTCAATGCAAGCTCATAAATTTTCTCCACACTTTACTGTTGTTTGCTGCCATGTTAATGTTATCATACATTTTACGACAAACAAAATGCTGGTGGCTTAACATTTTAAAATAAATACAAGAATAATAAATATATTAGAAAACATAAATATTTATTTGTTAAGTGACATCAGTACTTTACAGTACAGTACATCAGTAAAGAAACTGGATTTTAAGTTTGGGGAAAAAAGAGCTATTCTCTCTTTATTCAAAAGAGATGTTCTCTTTTGAATTCTAATTCAAATTCGTTAGAGATTATGTCAGTACAGTAAGTTTAGTGTAGCTGGTTTAATTTTATTTTTAATTCTTTTTGTCATTTCAGTGTCCTCAAAAGTTATTAATGTTCTATCAGTTGATCAGTTTCTCAAAAGAAAACACAAATCAGAACTGCAACATTTCACATAGGCCTAGGTCATTGAAAAAGAAATTTTGTGTTGCAAATACACCTCAGAAGTATTTTGTACCTTCTACTTTGAATATGTTAAGCAGCATCTGTGTGACTTGCTTGTACAACTCTTTGTATATATTGCTCATTTAACATATTTGTTGAGATTTATTTTAGTTAATCTATACATAAAATGTAATACTATCTTTTAAACTCAGTAGAATGATAGATATGCATTTTTACAAGTGATACATAAAGAAAACTCATTAACTGGATTGGTTGTATTGTCCAGTCAGTTCTTTTTGGCTCAATAAAAGAAGAATGTTAAATAAGGAACAAGCCATTCTACACTTGGGCAGTTTTCAGAAACATTTTATTTTTTTTGATCCATGGATGCAGTAAAAATGGTTTATCAAATAAGCTAACAGTTTCTTTGGGCAATGGATAAAAGTCAATCACACAAAAACACACAAAAAAGAGCTCAATTATAAACAGACTATAAACAGTCACTAAGTTCATTTCATGTACTTCATTAAAGTAGCAGCTTACATTTTTCAGCTATATTTCAGTTTTTTTTTTTTTTTTTTTTTTTGCTGTCATGTTTTTTAGATAGTACTGTCTTAAACATTGCTGACCAAAGACCATTAAAGCAGCTGTTTTGATATTTTATTTTGCCGTTGTCATTGTACCTCTCAACACTGAGGTGAATACCAGAGATAACGTCTAATGAAATGTTTGGACTTGCCTGGATTTTCTTTCTGAGCTCAACCAGTAAACCATTGAGTGAGTAACCATTGTCTTCATACTCATTAAAGGAAATGACCAATAGTGCAGGCATTGTACTTAATCAACCAACTGTGGTGTGCGAGAAGGTGGGATCTTTAGAGAATGATCAAAGCAATAAAAATATATCTACACATAATGTATGAGGACTGAGGACCTATCAGTGGGTTTTAAGCAGATTTTATGAAAACATACGAAGGGGATTGTACAATTCTTTTAAATTCACAACCGAATGCCCAAATTTTATATACATTTTATGCCCAATTATGTATGGTATACTCTAAAGAATTCAGGTAAATGTGTTGTGGCAAAGAGTTTTAAAAGAACAAACCACCCTGTCATGAAGATTATCTGTAAACCTTGTGTACAGAAGAATATGTAGCTCCTAATTTCAAATAGCATAAGAGTTTATGTAATACTTCTGTGTACAAAATGGCTGTAGTACCCTGATAGCTTTCTATTTAACAACATTGATTTTGTCTCTTCATATTGCTCACCTACTGCAACCCCAACCCTTCTCTGTGTGTCTCTCCCTCTCTGTAGGTCTTCCTTTGTTAGCCAGTGTTCTACTTCAATGCCTGTCCTCAGGAGCCTTTATGAATGACCCCCTTCAGTGACCTCCATTGACTTTGCTGGAAATGCTGAGGAGAGTAATGGATTTGTTCTTCTATCTGCATCCATCCTCTTATTGCCAGTGTGCCTGGATGCAGATGAATCCACAAATACTGAGGAGACAGAGTGTGATCATTGTCATAGTAACTGCTGGATTGATAAAGCAACGTGCCCCAACTTGTGGCTAAAAGTCACATGTTCACACTTAATAAAGAGCTACTGTTTTGAATGGTTCCTTATATCCAAATGGTGTGCTGTCAAATCCTGCACATCGAAAAAAAAATCCAGTGCAGTGTATTTGGCTCTTTTTGTGGGGCAGTGTGAAGTTGGTCTTCTCTGCCAGGTACAGAGACCGCTGAGAACTAATGTTGCCTAAAACAGATGGATCAAGCTCAAGTTGCTTCAGTAATTGACTCTAGTTGTTTGCTGGAGAGGGCCAGGCTCCAACCTCATGGCATGGGTCAAACTATTTAAAAAGCCTGAAGGCAACATGGCTGGTACAGGTGCTTGGAGTGGGACAGGGCTGGGCAAGTCTTACCAGCCGGGCAGTATGATCTCTCTCGCTTTGACCAAAGGTCTTCTTAATGAACCAGGCCAGAACAGCTGCTTCCTCAACAGTGCTGTGCAGGTGAGTGATGTTCGGCTAAATACTGATAACATGTGCAGGTGTGGGATTTCGCAAATAGCGAATGTGAAATATTCTGTGTAATGCTAATGCAAGTCAAAGTTGCAAATACTCACAGATATTATAGGAAATTGTGGGAACTTGCTAAAAAATAATGGTTCTTTATTGGTTTCTATGGTTCCCTGAAGAACTTTTAGCATCCTTGAAACCTACTGCACATATAGGAAAGGAAGTGACGTGTGGTGTCCCATACTTGTAATTTGTGCTTTGCATTTAACCCATCCAAGTGCACACACAGCAGTGAGAAGTGAACAAACACACACACACACACACACACACACACACACACACACACACACACACTCACACACACACACACACACACACACACTGTGAACACACACCCTGAGCAGTGGGCAGCCAATGCTGCAGCGCTCAGGGAGCAGTTGGGGGTTCGGTGCCTTGCTCAAGGGTCTCACCTCTGTCATGGTATTGTGGGTGGAGAGAGCGCTAGACATTCACTCCCCCCACCTAGAATCCCTGCCAGACCTGAGACTCGAAAACAAGTCAACTCTCTAACCATTAGGCCACGACTGCCTAAAATCTAAAAGTTCTTTAGATTTTTAAAATGTTTTTCACACTAAGACAAATAATTCTTTTAAGAACTGTTCACCGAAAGGTTCTTTGGTGAACCACAAAAGGTTCTTCTATGGAATCGCTGTGAAAAACCACTTTTGGAGACTTTATTTGTAAAAGTTGATATATAGTTTTTCATTAAGGGTGCAAAATGATTCAACAGGGCACACTATGGCAGGCTGATTTTATGCAAACTAAAGACCTGTTTCTTACAGGTTCTTTGGCAGCTTGACATCTTCAGGAGGAGCTTACGACAGCTCTCTGGCCATTTTTGCTTGGGTGATGCCTGTATTTTCTGTGCTTTAAAGGTACACACATGAAGGCTCAAATGTCTCAAAACCTAGTAGGCTTCATTGTTTGAATTTCTGTGCTTATGATTTGAAAATTATTTAAAATTGTGAATGGCAAATTTATAGTAACTAAGTTTGCATGCAATAGAAAATGTGATGTATATCCAAGTGAAACAACTTCTCAAATTTGAGAAAAAAAGTTATGCTGAACTAGATTTTGTCCATCTGGAATTGATTAGATAACTTGAGTGTTGTCATTTGCTAATTGCTGTGATCTCATGTGAGTGACATATTGCTAGATTATTGACTAGCCCTTGTACCATGAACGTCAGATTATGAGGACACACGAATTGGAAAAAAAAAAAAAAAAAAAAATATATATATATATATATATATATATGGGCATAGATAAATCATTTATAATAAACACTGCAATATTCCATAAAAATAAGTCAAAATAATTGTCTATTTTGATTTCTTGGTGATTTATTTCAACCAAAACATAGCATGTAACCTTTATGGATAAAAAATATCCTATACTGCTTTGTGACAAGCTCTTTAAAATGTTTTTATTCAAAATGGTGGATATAAGAAACAATATAATTCATTCAGAACTAAAATGCATAGAAAGTAATTTAAAATATATTATGCCACCCAATATTGGTGTGTTTTACATATTTATTATTTATTTTTTACTTTTTTTTTTACTTATAATTGTTAGACATATATTATCTTAGTTGCTAAGGCAATGTAAGAATCAAGTGTCAGCATTAACTCAGGTCTGTTGTGCGGTTCATGTAAGGAGTGCTATTGATGTGCTGTGTGTCAGTGACTGTTAATGAAGATTCTTCCAATGAAAAACATCTCAAATCAGTTATGCACTTCCATTATGGTTAGGATGTTGTCTGTGTATAAAGCTGTTCTTGTAGACAGTAAACAAACTGTGAGTCTGGGCTTACTGGGTTCTGAGACACAACCGAAGTTATAACGTTTCAAAACTGTTTATCAAGGAAGCATATTGCATTTCTGAATTATGTATACTGCATTGCTGAGTTTGTATGTGAGGATTATTGCATTGTTTCTTTTCATAGAACATCTTCTGTCAGTTCCAGCAGAGTCGAGAGCGGGCTCTACCGTCAGATACCCTGCGTCTTGCTCTGGCTGAGACCTTTAAAGATGAGCAACGCTTCCAGCTGGGCCTTATGGATGATGCAGCAGAGTGTTTTGTATGTTTGACCTCAGAATGTATATGCATATTGTATATGTAAATGTAGAATTTCAGTGTACTTGAGATAAAATGTCTTATACTTTTTGTTTAGCTGTGGTGCAAAAGAGACTACTGAAGTTTAGACCTTATGTAAGGCTAATGCCCGTGTCTGGTTTCTAAGGCCAGTAAGCTTATTAAAACTGGAGTTATATGGCAGTGTGCTTAAATGTATGCACCTCTGGGAAGTTAAAGTGGAAAGGTTAAAGTGGTTTATACATCATCACTATGTCAGCTGATCTCATTTGATCAGAGTCCAAATGACGTTCACTTGTGACCATCACAAACAGTTATGTGTGCACTGTGGAGGGGTGTAAGCCAGATTTCATGAGCTCTGCAGTGTCTGGGCACTGCCTAAATGTTTGCATTTTATAGTAAAAGCTGCACAACAGAATTAAATATAGTTCACCAAAAAATGAAAATGATGTCATTATTTACTCACTATCATATTGTTCCAAACCTGTGTTAACGTTCTTTTTGTATCTGTGGGACACAAAATAAGATATTTTGAAAGTCAGTGAAGTCCACAATGGGAAAAAAAAATTCCACAAAAGAAAAAAAATATATACAGATTTAGAATGACATGGGGGTAAGTAAATGATGACAGAATTCAAATTTTTGGTGAATTATCCATTTAAGGCCTTTCTAGCTCGACTCTTGTGTGGTAAAAATCTTGAAAAGCTAAATGGTGAAAGTTCTAATTAGAATGTATATATATTGTCCTTATTACCTATTTCTTATGGTAGCAGTGTTGTAAAATATGTTTATTAAAACACGGCCAACTTGCTTGATTTTTTGAGCAATCAGAAATAATTGTTCACTATTTCTTTCTTTGCTTTGAATAATTTTAATCCGTTTGGTGCCATTAATGTGCTTTATTTTAAGTAGCTGTTTTGTGTTGTTTGACCTACTTTGTGATAGGTTGATGTCTCTAATAATAACAATGATTTTTCAAAAATAACATGAAGATGTTTGAGGCTAGCACTAAGAATAACTGTGTCAATAGAGTCTGATTTATCATTGATCTTTGTTTCCTTTTTGCTTTCTTTTTCCATCCGTTTTGTAAACTATGGGAGACAGGAGAACATTTTAGAAAGGATACACATGCACCTGGTTTCTGATTCAGCCACAGAAATTTGTACTTCCAAGTCGTGCATCACCCACCAGAAGTTTGCCATGACTCTCTATGAGCAGGTACTATGATGTTGTTCTCCCTTCTTTTTCCATTTTCACTAAAACTTACTCAGCTACTGCTTGAAATAACAGTTTATTCTCAGTGTTTTCTGTGTTAGTCTTTGAGACATGAAGTCATTCCAAGGCAATCCATTACAATGGCAGATTTCTGTATTTTTTGTTGGTGTGGTTAGACCTTGCTTCACTCTCACAGAAGTTTCTTTCCCTCTGTAGTTTGTTTGTCGTAGTTGTGGAGCATCATCAGACCCTCTTCCCTTCACTGAGCTTGTGCACTATGTTTCCTCCACGGCCCTATGGTGAGTGAAATAATCTACTGTAAGTGATAATCTACTCTAAGTAATATTGTATATGCTTTTATTAATAGTGTAAGTGTGAAAATCCAACTGACCCATTTTAACCATCCTACATGCATTCTTTTGAAGGGACAGATGTGCGGTTCTGACAGAGATAGTGTCTGAAAGCTTCACAGAAAACAGAACTGTTTACATTGAAGGATTACAGTTTAATTTTAACAAAGTGGAATAGAGGTCGGCAGTACAGTATGTCTACTACCTAGAGTGGTTCAGTGAAACAAATGATCCTCTTTGTGCTCTTTGCTCTTTTGTCAGTCAACAAGTGGAGCGAATCTTGGAGAAGACAGACAGACTGCGTTCAGACATGTTTGGTGAACTGCTGCAGGCAGCCAACACCATTGGAGATCTCCGCAGTTGCCCTGTATGTCAGCTTTTCTTTCATTTGAACTAGTTGCATGTACATCAGATTCTGACATATTTGAGTTCACTGTCTTATTTTTTTTTAAATTGAAAATAGTAATAATGTTGCTTACTACCATTTGACCTGTAGGCTACTTGTCAGATCTGATAACTTCAAAACATAGCTTATAACCCGTGAAACCAAACCAAAGAAAGTAAAAAAAAAAAAAAAAAACATACCTTAAATTAATGTTTTTACATATATTCTCTTTATGGACATTGTATTAATACTTCTTTATTATTATTCCTAAATAAGTTCTATGATGAGTTCTATATGTACATTAGAATCTTGCTTCTTCTCAGGCTGACAGCTGTCAAATTTAAAATATTATTCAGCAGAGGCTTCTTATATTGTTTATTTCAGTTGTACACAGATTGCACAGATAATCTTATATCCCTGAAAGAGCTGTCCATTTCATCAGTGTATCAGAAATGACCTGAAGCTTTAGTTGCGTCACTGTAGTGCTTATAAATATCATGCCAAGCCACTGTTAACCTCTTATCTCTTCAGGCAACTGTAGTAAAAGTGTTAAACCTGGATATATACTCAAAGGTCTTCAGAAGAGAAATAGATTAAAAATAAATAAATAAATAAATAAATAAATAAATAAATATTGTTTATGTAAATCATAACTGCACCCCTAGTGCTCTATCCATTATTTTCATCACATAGTGTTTCGATTTGACTTAATTACTGTAATTAACCACTGTTCATGCTTTTTTTCCTATATGCACTGTTTTCTAGCCTTGGATTGGCGATATATAAATAAAGCAGTATTATTATTATATGCTGCATCAATATGCCTTTGTTTGACATTTTGCTCAGTGTAATTTGATCTGTGCATTGCAGAGTAACTGTGGGCAGAGTATCAAAATCTGCCGTGTGCTAATGAACTGCCCAGAGATCGTCACCATTGGCTTTGTGTGGGACGCTGAACAGTCTGACCTCACTGAAGATGTCATCCGCTCTCTGGGCCCAAACCTCAATCTCTCTGGGGTGAGGGTCAAATCTCTCTGCACAACTCAAGCTGTCATTATTATTCAGGATCAGTTTTTATTGTTCAGTATATACAGGTGCATCTCAATAAATTAGAATGTCGTGGAAAAGTTCATTTATTTCAGTAATTCAACTCAAATTGTGAAACTTGCGTATTAAATAAATTCAATGCACACAGACTGAAGTAGTTTAAGTCTTTGGTTCTTTTAATTGTGATGATTTTGGCTCACATTTAACAAAAACCCACCAATTCACTATCTCAACAAATTAGAATAATTCATAAGACCAATAAAAAAAAAAAAAAAAAAAAAAAAAAAAAAACATTTTTAGTGAATTGTTGGCCTTCTGGAAAGTATATTCATTTACTGTATATGTACTCAATACTTGGTAGGGGCTCCTTTTGCTTTAATTACTGCCTCAAATCGGCGTGGCATGGAGGTGATCAATTTGTGGCACTGCTGAGGTGGTATGGAAGCCCAGGTTTCTTTGACAGTGGCCTTCAGCTCATCTGCATTTTTTGGTCTCTTGTTTCTCATTTTCCTCTTGACAAGACCCCATAGATTCTCTTTGGGGTTCAGGTCTGGTGAGTTTGCTGGCCAGTCAAGCACACCAACACCATGGTCATTTAACCAACTTTTGGTGCTTTTGGCAGTGTGGGCAGGTGCCAAATCCTGCTGGAAAATGAAATTAGCATCTTTAAAAAGCTGGTCAGCAGAAGGAAGCATGAAGTGCTCCAAAATGTCTTGGTAAACGGGTGCAGTGACACCAGCAGATGACATTGCTCCCCAAATCATCACAGACTGTGGAAACTTAACACTGGACTTCAAGCAACTTGAGCTATGAGCTTCTCCACCCTTCCACCAGACTCTAGGACCTTGGTTTCCAAATGAAATGCAAAACTTGCTCTCATCTGAAAAGAGGACTTTGAACCACTGGGCAACAGTCCAGTTCTTCTTCTCCTTAGCCCAGGTAAGACGCACAAGAGGAATACGACAACTGTAGCCAAATTCCTTGACACATCTGTGTGTGGTGGCTCTTGATGCCTTGACCCCAGCCTCAGTCCATTCCTTGTGAAGTTCACCCAAATTCTTGAATCGATTTTGCTTGACAATCCTCATAAAGCTGCGGTTCTCTCGGTTGGTTGTGCATCTTTTTCTTCCACACTTTTTCCTTCCACTCAACTTTCTGTTAACATGCTTGGATACAGCACTCTGTGAACAGCCAGCTTCTTTGGCAATGAATGTTTGTGGCTTACCCTCCTTGTGAAGGGTGTCAATGATTGTCTTCTGGACAACTGTCAGATCAGCAGTCTTCCCCATGATTGTGTAGCCTAGTGAACCAAACTGAGAGACCATTTCGAAGGCTCAGGAAACCTTTGCAGGTGTTTTGAGTTGATTAGCTGATTGGCATGTCACCATATTCTAATTTGTTGAGATAGTGAATTGGTGGATTTTTGTTAAATGTGAGCCAAAATCATCACAATTAAAAGAACCAAAGACTTAAACTACTTCAGTCTGTATGCATTGAATTTATTTAATACACGAGTTTCACAATTTGAGTTGAATTACTGAAATGAACTTTTCCACGACATTCTAATTTATTGAGATGCACCTGTATTCAATGACTATGTGTCATGTTCTGCATTGTTTATTAAATCAAAACATTGATTTAACAACATGTAGGGAGACTGGCATATATACCAGTCCAAAACTAAACATCTATTACTATTTTTACCTGAGTTAACTTTATGGTGTCTGGAACAATAACTGCAGAGTGGTGTCCAAAAATCTCAAAAGTTCGGTAAAAATATGTTTTGAATTTTTCTAATTTGTTTAAAAATGTTTAAATGCAATTATTTCAGAACTTTAAATGTTTGATTAGATGAACTAAAAAAAAATAAACCATAAAAAAATTTCACATTTTAAATAACATAATAACAATTAACATTGACTGAAATAAAATAAAACATAAAAAAAAAAAAAACTTAAACTTATTTTATTTCAGCTAGGTTCCAAGGCAACATTTCTCAGTTTCATTTATTTTAAGTTGAAGTACAGGACTAAAATAACTCGGTAACACTTTACAATAAGGTTCATTAATTAACATTAGTTAACAACATTAGTTAACATGAACTAAGAATGAACAATACTTCTACAGCATTTATTAATCTCAGTTAATGTTAATTTCAGCATTTACGAATGCATTACTAAAATCTCATGTTGTGTTTGTTAACATTAGTTAATGCACTGTGAACTAACACTAACAACTAACAATGAACAACTGTATTTTTATTAACTAACATTAACAAAAGTGAATAAATAGTGTAATAAATGTATTGATCATTGTTTGTTCACATTAGTTAATACATTAACGTACTCGGTTACGAACGTAACCTTGGTTCCCTGAGATACGGGAACGAGTACTGAATCTTGCTAAAGACGCTATGGAAAAGTCATTTTTTCTCCTGAACTGAAGCCTTAGTCAATCATGCAGTGTAACTGCACGACCGTCGGTTTGTGCAGTATATTAAAGACGGACCAATGGCTCGGCAGCAGTGCTGCACGAACCTATGGCTGTGAAGCCCGCCAAAGCCTGCCAGAATGGGCGGGGCCATCTAGCTATATAAGCGGCCGCTTCGCCACAGGATTCAGGTTACTTCGACTGAAGCGACGACTGAGTCGTGCAGCTACCTGGCACGTCTAGCAACGCAGCACTTGTTCCCGTATCTCAGGGAACCAAGGTTACGTTAGTAACCGAGTACGTTCCCTTTCGATACTTTAATCGTACTGCGTCTTGCTAAAGACACTATGGGAACACAGTACAGTCAAGCCGTGCTAAGGTAGAGGAACGATCACACGTGTAACCTTGTTCTAGACACCTCAGGGTCCAGGGGAACAAGAACAGCAAACACCTTAGGCAAGCAGGTTAAGCTTACAGAGGTTACACCCGGCTTTGGGTGATCGTTCAAAAGGACTCACACAGCCTCAGCAACCATGGGGCCGAGAGCGCACGAGTAAATCTTCTGATGGGTTTGAACATGTTATAGTCGAACTTCCACTCAGAATGGTACTGCAGAAGCAGGAACGTGCCCATTATACAGAAAGAACCCTTGCCTGTAAGGCAGGAACATCTAGATTGTAAAACCTAGCAAATGTGGATGGTGAGGGCCAGCCGGCCGCCGCACAAATTTCTGCAATGGTCACGCTGCTAGACCAGGCCCAGGAAGAGGCGACACCTCTAGTTGAATGGGCTCTTACTCCAATGGGGCACTGTAGGCCCAAGGAAGAGTAGGCTAGCAGAATAGCATCAACTACCCACTTAGAAAGTCTCTGCTTTTTGAACGCATGTCCTTTGGCGCGGCCACCGAAGCAGACAAAGGGCTGTTCTGACTGCCTAAACGGAGCAGAACGCTCAATGTAGACCTTCAGCGCCCTAACGGGGCAGAGTAGATTCAGCTCCTGGTCCTCCTCTGAGGGAGGAAGCGCAGAGAGAGTAATCACCTTTAGATCAGGACGACGCCGGCGGCACGGGATCCAGAGCTATCTTGGGCCGGGGTACGACTTCTGTGCCTCAGTAAAAATCTCAGCAAAGCCCTCAATCGCTGGCCCAAACAGATCGTTGGGAGAGATCGGTGTGTCTAAGAATGGGACCTTGTCGGCATCTTTGATCTCTGTCAAGGTCAGCCATAAGTGGCACTCCAGCACCACTAGACTGGCCATGGAACGCCCAATGGCCTGAGCCGTGACCTTGGTGGCACTTAAAGCCAGGTCTGTCGCGCTCCTCGCTCCTTGAGTGTCGCGGGGTCCGGGCCAGACGAGTTTGGCCTGGAAGACCTGGAGAACCGCCATTGAATGGAGCGCCGAGGCCGCATGCCCAGCCAAAAAGTAGGCGCGTCCAGTGAGAGCCGAAGTCGTCCTACATGGCTTGGACAGATGGGCAGCCTTTGCCTTCCAGCCAATCGCAGTGGGCGGGCAGAGATACGCGGCCACTGACTCGTCCAGCGGAGGCAGCTTCTCGTATCCTTTATCTTCAGCGCCGTCGACCGAAGTGAGGGTGGCTGAAGTGGAAGTACGGAGGCGTGCTGAGTATGGGCGCGCCATGATCTGGTGAGCTCGTCATGGACCTCCGGAAGAAAAGGAGAGGATCTCTGACGAGGGGCTTGATGGCGCCCTGGCAGGAACCACTCGTCTAGACGGCTGTGGGAGGATTCTTCTGGAGGAGGCCACTCCAAACCCAGCTCCTCGACGGCTTTCGAGAGAACGCAGAGTAATTCGGCGTTCATCCCGAGCTTAACGTCGCTGGGCTCAGACGGCAGCAGGGGGGCGGGGACGGCAGTCGAGCCCAACAGCTCCTCGGCGTCCGAGGCTGCTAATGACATGCTGTCATCCAGCAGCTCGTCGTCATTCCCCCCCAGACGAGACCAGATCGCTCGCAATGGCAGAGGGACGCTGGTCAGGCTGGGTGAAGAGGACAGGAGAAACCTCTCTATGTGGAGAGAGCGAGGTACGCGGGGCCAGAGCCGACGTAAGCTCACTCTCGTTCGAGAGCTGTGATCCTCTGCCCCGCTGTTTTTTCCTCACAGGCTCCTGGGAGGAAGAAAACGGGAGGGTGTGGGGCGGAGTCGCTTTCTGAAAAGAAAGCTATCCACGAGCGCAGAGAGGTGAGACTCATATTCTCCCAATGAGAACATTCCGTCTCGGTGAGCGCGGATTCCGTGTGGGATTTCCCCAAGCAGGAAACGCACTCACGGTGGCCGTCATCGGCGTGCAGGGGAGTCCTGCAAGCACCGCAATAACGGCGCGGCATTTGCAACGCTGCAAAATTTGCTCTTTAGAAATTTGCTCTAATAGCGCTCGCTAGATGGCGGCAGGAGAAGCCGGATCACTGCTGTGCGATGTTGAAGGCAGCGGGAAGGCGGCGAATCAGCCGAGCTGGAGATCGCGTTCCAGCGAGCAGCAACGGCGAGCAGGCTCTTCAATCAGCGGAGATCAACGAAGAACATCGTCGTCGCTGAAGGAGAAGAAATCTGAATCCTGTGGCGAAGCGGCCACTTATATAGCCAGATGGCCCCGCCCATTCTGGCGGGCTTTAGCGGGCTTCGCAGCCATAGGTTTGTGCAGCACCACTGCTGAGCCATTGGTTCGTCTTTAATGCACTGCACGAACCGATGACCGTGCAGTTACACTGCGTGATTGAATAAGGCTTCAGTTCAGGAGAAAACAAACTTTTTCCCATAGCGTCTTTAGCAATACGAGTAAAGTATCGAAAGGGAACTAATGTTAACAAATGACACTAATGTTGTAAAGTGTTACCAATAACTCAAACTAAAAAAAACTAAAACTTAAAATAAAACTATAAAAAAAACTATAGACATATTAAAAAATAATAATAAAATGACAAACACACACTACAAAATTACTAAAACTTTAAAATTTAAATGAATTAACAAACACCACAATACTATATCAGTGATACTAAAATAACTTGCTCCACAAGTTTGTGATGCAGCATGTTTTGAGAATGTTTAAAAAGTAAAAAAAGATAAAAATATAAAGATAAAAAAAGAAAAAAAAAAGATATTGTGGTTGCAAATTGAGAATTTGTTCCCACTACTTATTTTGTACTAATTTATTCCCTCGTTTTAGTTCAGTCGTGGCCATTTTGTACTAATTATTTCCCTTGTTTTTAATTTAGTTTCATGAGTTTGCCTGCCCATTCAGTCCTCCAGATAATGGTAAACAAACTTGTTAGAATGTGGGAATTAATTCTTAATTTGTGGCCACGGCATATTGTTTTTCTCCTTGGCATATATATAATTTTTCACAAAATTTGTTACTTTTGTTTACATTTTTCAAAACCTTAATAAATTGTTAAATTTAACTTGGAATGGAAATTCAATTCAGCTTTGTGGCCTCACTGTACATGGATAAATATCAAATGTGGAATTCAAATGCCACATGGCTGCTTGCAAGTATGTGTTGCTAAAGTCAGCCAGACTCCCCTCTGTTAGATCTCAGTTTCCTCCTCAGCAGTCATATGAGTGCTGCAGGCCAATATCACATAATGTCTAGGTCACTACATCAGAGGAGACATCATGAACCTTGGCACACTATGACCAAACCATCCTGTACATCGGCTTGAACTCCCTGAGCTAGAGGCAGTTTACCCTTTTATTTTGATTTTGAGAGATTACAGTCTACAGATGGGACTGATATATTGCAGTAGACTAAATGTGTCACATTGTGAATCACAATGCTTCAAAATATCTCCAGTCTTTCATTATCCTCACCATGAGTTTTAAATGTCAGTTTGACTGTTCTCTCTATTTATTCTTTAGCTGTTCTATAGAGTCACTGATGAAAATGCCAAGAAGAAAGATCTTCACCTGGTGGGAATGATCTGTTACTCTAGTCGACATTACCTAGCATTCGCTTTTCACAGCAAGTCTTCCAAATGGATCTTTTTTGATGATGCAACCGTGAAAGAGGTATTTAACAAGCACACACACACACACACACACGCGTGCGCGCGCACACACACATACACACACACTTATTTTGCTATCCTTGTGGGGACATTCATAGGCGTAATGGTTTTTCTACTATACAGACCGTATATTCTATTGCCCTACACCAACCCTACACCTAAACTTAGCCCTCACAGGAGACTTTTTGCATTTTTAGATTTTCAAAAAACTTCATTCTGTGTGATTTATAAGCTTCTTTACCCGTGGGGACCTCAATTTAGATCCCCACCGTGACACGAGTCCCCATGAGTCTGTGTGTATTCAAGTCCCCACCTGAATAGAAAAACAGGTACACACACACACACACACACACACACACACAGACACACACACACACACACACAGACACACACACACACACACACACACACACACACACACATCTGGACATACCATAAGAGTGAAAGAGTTCATAAATTAATTGACATATCCTCCTTGAATGTGTTGGATCTTAGATTGTAGGCTCAAACACGGGTTGATCCATGAGATTCCACCATTTTGTCTTTGATCATGTCAGTTAACTGTAGCTTGCTGCAGGGAGACCTTTTGTAATTTGACTGTCACTGACTTTGTTATTTACAGTACCACTGTATATGTTATTTGGAATATAATGTAATAGTATAAAATCTAAAATCTAAAATCTAAAAATCTAAAATTATACTACAGATTCTTCCAGCACTTGGGCTTCTGGAATCATACATGACAGGTGGTCTTCTCTATCGAGGGCCATTTGAACTGTTACAACAAATACAGCTATGACTTTTAATGATATACATTTATTGTCACAGTTATAGTGATTACTGAATGGACTTTTCTGGAGTTGGATGACTATTTTCTAAAGGAGAAGCCAAAGTGCAGAAAGTAAAAGAAGAAGATGTTTACATTATATAGTACCTTTCCATTGCGCAAGGACATTTTACAATTGATATAGTGCAGGAAATGAAAAACAATTGAATAATACTATAGAGGGACCTGAGAAATGAGTTCCAGATTTTAGTTAGCACAAGCTATACTGAATAATCCATCGCCCACAGAAGCATGCTGGTATTTAGGTATGTTAAACCATGTTAACTTCATTGTAGTTACCTTATATAACTTCGTACTTTCATGGTTAACGACACTGCAAGTGCACATACTGTAAATCAAAGTGCAACCAAACGGGAATGAAAATAATACATTCACAAGTATACAGTTATGATTAATTGATGCAGGAATTAATAACTGTTAAGTGGTTTAATAGGGACAATGGGAAATGGGAAAAAAACAAATGAGAAGTGGTTTAGAAACTACATCTAGCAGCTCTTTTAGTAGTTAGTAGTCAGTGTCTACCATACATTTTTATAATGCTGTACTAAGTTAGGTAGTTTTTACTCTGTATAAAAGTGGAGTCAGATGTGTTAATAAATCTATTTTTAGTTGAAGTAATTAGACAAACTGAGGTGCAAACAATGAGGTACAGATTGAATAAGTTAAGCTAAGTGCAGAGCTTAGTTAATAGTTAGAGCAAACGCAGTCTCTGTGTGATGTGATTTATGTGCTGTGTCAATGGAGCTAGCAGACTTAAGCCAGTCTGCTTTCTTGCCTGAGCACCAGTGAGTCAGGCACTCATGCAGTACTATTAAGATTATTTAGCAAATTTAAAAGCGGCACCTTCCCATGGAGGATGGAGTCATTCTCTCTTCAACAGACCAAGTTTACATCACAAACTATTCCAATTACAGAATCTATGAATGCTATTTTACTGTATTCTCTCTGGACACCACTTGGACGTCATAGATGACATATCTCTATTCACCATCCTTTGGAATAGGGCCGAGCAGATTACAGTGTCTGACATGATCTTTGTTAGCACACTCACCTCATTAAAATTACTTTTTGGATTTCCTGACTAGTAAAGCCGGATGTTATTAGTGCTAGTGTGAATAATAATTAAATCTATGTTTTAGGGCTGTAGCTATCGAATATTTTAGTAATCGAGTATTCTACCGAAAATGCCATCGATTAATCGGATAAGAAGAACTTTTTCTTTATTAAAGAGCAATACTAAATATACAAGAGAAAATAAGACAGGTCTCTTAAAATTAACAAATAATTTGTTTCCTATTTAGAAAAATTAACTTTTTTATTGTTGAAATTGCATATATTAATAACTATGAAAACTATGAAAAATGCATTTAGTGCATTTAACTGCCATATTACATTCAAAATGCAAATACAAATATATAAAAATATAAAATTCAATTTCAAATTACTTTAAAAAAGGTAAACATAGTACAACCTAAAACTAAGACATAAATCAAAATAATAGTAATAAAGAAAATAATAATAAAACCTAAACATTGTGCAACTTAACTTTCAAGTTTCAGCCTAACTACAGCTCAGGCATGACATAAGCCTTTACTGTCTTCTTAAAAGGCTTTGTGGCTTTTGTAAGAGGCAAAAATTAGTGGGCAGGAAGCAAACATGGAACAAAAACAAGAGTCCATACACATAACATTTATTAATACATTTTTCAGCAACGTGAATTTAAAGTTATTTGGAGAATGAACCCTCTTAAATGTCTCTCTGCATTCTGGTGTGTGTGTGTGTGTGTGTGTAATCCTTTAAAGGAGCATGTGGTTGCAAACACAGTGCTCTGTATGTAGTTACAGTAAATGGTAGGGATGCACCGAAATGAAAATTCTGGGCCGAAACCGAGAATTCTGGATGTGCTTGGTCGAAAACCGAAACCGAAAATGCTTTGTAATAATTATTTATTTTATTAAATAATATAAAGTAATTTTGTAAGACTTTTTAATTTAACTCAATTTTAATGACATGGAATTTAAAAAACACAAGCCAATAAAATACCCACACTTTTATTGGACAGAAAATATATTGATATTAAATATCAATGTATTATTTTTATTCAGTTCTATGCAACAGAATCAGACATAACTGTTGTTGTTGTTGTTGTTTTTGACTAATTATCCAAATAATGTATAGTCCTGTAAGCAGGGTTTTTCCTTTCTCAAAATGCGACGGAGGTGGTACCATCCTGATCATGTGCACACAATGTACTCACCCTTCAAGTGGCTGAAACAAACACTTTTTACATGCAACATATTTTAGGTGTTATAATAATTATAGCTATGATTAAAGAAAATGACAATTATAAAGTTATGTTTTATTTTCTCTCACCTAATGTTTTATTGTTATTTATTCTTAAAATAGCCTTATGAAATGTTTTCTTTTTCCTCAGAAATTCTGTGTTGTGTATCTGGTTATCAAATGAAGGCATAAAACATTAATTTAATTTATCTTTAAATTATTGAAAATTAAACTTTTTGGCAAACAAAGGGGATTTACTTTTAAAATTAAAACATGGAAGAAATGTTGTGATCATTCCTTAAAAAATAAAGTTTTCATAATTTTAGTAGTAGTAGTATATACATTCTGCTGAACAATAGTAATATATTTCTGCTGCAATGTCTTCAAATTAAACCGGACTTTTATTTTGACGGGTTGCCGTGAATACCTTTAAATTTCTGTGTGTATATGATATGACGCTAGTTTTATTCAAATCAAATGGTGAAATGCTCATGAAACGACTCTCAGAGCAGTTCTGGAGATGTTGTTCATGTGTTTATGTCCTCATTGAGACGGCAGACGCTGAAATCTATGGCAAGCCAAAGTATTCATATACGCCTGCTCGGGCGTCTGATTGCACACTGACATGTCAAAAGCGTGCGATTTGACAGCAAAACGTCGACGTGTGATTTGCCATAAAAACAACGCGCGTTTTTGACGTGCATTTATCATAACACAAATGGGCGTCGAATTATGTGCGTTTTGAGTTGGATAAAACGCACGTTATGAACGTGTAAACAGGTAAACCAAACAAGCAGAGCAAACATCTTAAGTATCCAAACAGGCGAAAAGAACGTGCTCTCTCCTTAGAGTTCTCAAAATGGCACGTCGAAAGCGTGTGCTCACTTCATAGGGCTCGAGTCTGTCATGTTTTGTCCGCTATATATGGGGTATTACGGTAAGACTTTGCTGCCACATACATAGGCAATTATTTTTTTTTCCACTCAGTCGTTATGACGGGATGTTATTTCATTTAAACAACATATTTTTATCTTTTATATTTACATTTTTTAATAATGACATATGTCATAAAAACAATATGTTATAGAAGATATTAGGCTGCATGATATCGTTACATTAGCCTATGCACTGCTGGTGTCGCCACATTCCTGAAATAAATGAGGATCTGCATTCTGCTGAAGTTACTATGGGAGGGATAATAGCTGTTTTAAATGTATTTCAGTGTTATTGTTTTATTGTAGCAACATGTTTATTATGGTTATTAGGTTTATTATGATTAGTCTACAATATAATGCTATCCAAGAATTGCACACAGACATGGAAAATAATATAAATATCTTAAATAAAAATACCTGAAACTAGGTATTGGCTATATAGCTTTACTATATATACTATATATTTACTATATATAGCTTTACATGGCCTGGCCACCTCGGTCTCTGTGCCCCCTCACCTCTGGTGCCATCTCCGGAGTGGGCACCCTGATTTTAGTCTGTGAGGCAGGGTAAGGCCTGGGAAGGTCTCCCAGGCTGTTAAATACACGGATTAAAAGCAAAATTATTTCGGTTTGCTATTATCATTTGCCACAGAAAAAAAGTAAAATATGCCTTTTTTGAAGCTGCTGTATATAAAAAAACTGATAGCTAAAGATTAGACGTTCATTACTTGCTCTCAATTTAATTATTTTTTTAGCACCCCCTCTAAACTGTTAATCCCCCCTTAGCACCCCCAACAAAAAAATCCTGGAGCCGCCACTGGCTATTATTCTTGAATTTTCAAACTGCTAACACTTTGCAGATTCCAATTATGCCTTTACTGTATGACCAAAAATGACGGAGTAGCCTATTTTATGTTTCAGGTGTTTGATCGCGCCGGCGCCTGACGCTCACTTAGGCTATATACTGCATTCATTGGAAACAGCACAGCTGTTCACCGTGCCGTTCGGCGTGAGCACCGGTGCACTGTGGCACATTTTTGCTCATTATGATATTTGTCGATACTAGAATGCTCATGAACTACAAAGTCTATTTTACCTAATAGATAGGCTAATATTTTAGTTTCAAATAGGCTACATCGTGAAAATGGAAACATTTGGATTTGTGCCGAATGAGAGAGGTAAGCTCAACTTTACCTTACGTTTTGCTTTAAATTAATTTGTTTTGGCTTGTTTATAACTAAACCTATATTATTATATAATGCAATTATGTTTATCCATTAGAATTATATATAGGCCTATTTTCTAATTCTTGTTCTGTTCTGATACGGTTAAATTTAAAGGATTTGTTGTAAAGTGAGGGGAACTAAAATAATGTGTCCTATAATGTTAGTACATTATTAGGCCTGCCGTTATTATTTCTGAAAATGTGACTTATACATGACTTATCTTTTTTTTAATTTTCCTCCTCTCAAAAACCTAACATTTTATTTTTAGCATGTTTTAAAAAAAATGCAGCAAACGAAAATATGCGATTAATCAGTTAAAATTTATTACTGTGTTTGTAAATTTGTTACAAATTTACATTAGTATTCTTATGCTTGGCTTCCCAGATAGCAACAGAGTCTGGGCCAGATCTGGTTTACATTCGGCACTTCTGGCTTCAACGTTGTTTTTTCACAGTCTTGATTACAAATGTTTGTGATTTTTTTATTTTTTATTTTTGGATGTACCATGGAAAATTAAAACGAAAATCAGGCTCGTGTATTTATTCAATTACTAGGCCTACATTTTTTTTTTTCAGAAATGAAAGTAACTTAAAATGTTATTGTGTGTTTGTATTTTAATATTTTTAGCTATAGACCTATACATAGCGTCCAGTAGGTTATATTGTAGACTAATCATAATAAACCTAATAACCATAATAAACATGTTGCTACAATAAAAACAATAACATTGAAATACATTTAAAACAGTGTATTTTTATATTATCCCTCCAGCAGTAACCTCCAGCAGCGTGCAGATCCTTATTTATCTCAGGAATGTGGCGACACCAGCAGTGCATAGGCTAATGTAGCGATATCATGCAGCCTAATATCTTCTATAACATATCATTTTATGACATATGTCATTATTAAAAAAAAAACATATATAAAATATAAAAATATGTCATTTAAACGAAATAACATCCTGTCGTAACGACTGAGTGGAAAAAAAATAATAGCCGATATATGTGGCTGCAATCCCTTACTGTAATACATATTACCACATTACCACATATTACCACATATTATCCCTTACCCATATATAGCGGACAAAACATGACAGACTCGAGCCCTATGAAGTGAGCACACGCTTTCGAAGTGCCATTTTGAGAACACTAAGGAGAGAGCACGTTATTTTCATCTGTTTGGATACTTCAGAAGACGTTTGCTCTGCTTGTTTGGTTTACCTGTTTACACGTTCATAACGTGCGTTTTGTCTGACTTAAAACGCAGGTATTTGACACCCATTTGTGTTATGTTAAATGCACGTCAAAAACGCGCGTTTTCGGTGACTCCAAAGCGCGCGTCAAGAGCGCGTTTTTATAGCAAATCACACGTCCAGGATGTGCGTTTTGATACACAAAAATGCGTATGCGCGTTTTCCGTAATCCCAAAGCGCATGCTAAGAACACGCGTTTTTATGGCAAATCACACGTCGAGGACGCGCGTTTTGCTGTCAAATCGCACGCTTTTGACGTGTCAGTGTGCAATCAGACACCCGAGCAGGCGTATATTAATATTTTGGCTTGCCATAGAAATCACCGCGAGCGTCATGCGCGCTTCAGTGTATTTGGTAAAGGAAAACGCGCGTCTCTGCCATTCATTCATACAGAGATATGATCGCCTAATATGATTAATAATATGAGTTAATGCTCATCAGATCGCGTAAAACAGTGGGAAATGAATAGAAATGATGATTCTGTGTAAAGAAACATCAAGTAAACGTATAAAAATATAAAAACCCTGGCAAAGCTATTATTATCAGCGCATGTGAGCAGAACATAGCGGGGAGCAGATAAGTGAACGAGAATTTACCAGCGTTGCCCAGTACAGCTGTACTACAGCATGTCACAGCACAGTAGCGCTACTGCAAACAAGAACAAGTATAGCCTACTACATAGAAATTTCTTGTCGGCGCGTTATTTGAGCGGACTTAGCTTTTCCGGTGGGCAAGAGCGGAAAATGAGCAGAATGCACATTGATAGAGCGGAATATTGAACGGAGCGACCCACGGCTCAGTGATGACGGCTGAACACTGATGGACGGTGCGGCGCGGCATATATTTTCGGCGGCCGAAAATTCAGTGCATCCCTAGTAAATGGACTAAACGATTCTTCGAAGCACATACTTTGCCTCGATGATTTTTTGTATTCGAGTTACTCGTGGAATCGTTTCAGCCCTACTATGTTTAAATATGACTCTGATTTAAGAGTCTCTGGTTTCCATTTTGCATTGGACTGTGGTTGCAGATGCACCTTCTAAAAAACTTTGCTGAAAGTAGGTCATCATATGTTCTGAGATATTTGAACTCTTGGTGTTCACTGACATATTTTTGTGTCTAATATTTTGTATATAGATTGGCTCCAAGTGGAAAGATGTGGCATCTAAATGTATCCGGGGTCACTTCCAGCCACTCCTCTTGTTCTACGCCAACCCAGATGGTACTGCAGTGTCCAATGAGGATGCCCCCAGACAGACCACCATGTGGTCCCGTTATAGCTCCCCCCTCAATGGGAAGGGGACAGGTAAAACTGCCTTGCTTAACAGTGTATGAGATAAACCAAAATGTCCACATAGTTCATAGTGTACATAGTGGTTTTAGCTGTGTGGCTTGGGTGTAAACGTTTTAAATATTTAATCTACTTAAAATTTGAATCCGTTGAATCCAGCATCACGTCAGCATGAGGGTTTTTATTCCAAAATTAATAATAGAAAAATAAATTAATCAATCAAGCGATTTTTCTCTCAAATCATTAAGCGGTTGTATCCAAGAACATTATATGAGATGATATGAAACTACATCATATTTTTAAAAATTATTATTATGAATGATCTTTTGTATGGAAATTAGGTACAGACCAACTTTCAATGGGCCCTGAGAGTTATGCAAAATGCGCTTTTATTCATTACTATATTCTATGTGACCTTGAGCACAAATCCCAGTTTTGCAGCAAGTATTTGCCGGGTGGATGAGTTGATTTCTGTGCGGGTTTCTGAACTCTACCGAGGACAGGGATTATCACCCACGCACGCTTTCTCTTGCTGCCTTTCACTTTATCTCTCTCTCTCTCTCTTTCTGTCTCTCCTAATCCTTTTCCTCTGGCCTGTGCATTGCACTGTTATTCTCTTGTCCCCTCTACTGAATTTTCCCTCCATTCTCTCTTCCTTCCTTGCTTTACTCTGACTCGTGTGCTAAATGGATATTCTCCCCAGGCTGTCATATTCACCTAGTCCTATTGGAATGGGAAAGCATTCTTATTTTTCCATGAATATCTGTAAGTAGTGCTTGAATTTCTTTTCTTTTGTCCTGTAAGCTTCATTGATTGCATACTATTTGTGTCAATAGCTGACAACAGTGTGATGCAGCACGGAGCAGTGTTTTATATGGGTAACTATTGCAGTTGTGCAGCAATTTGTCCACTCGATAACTTCTCTCCTCTGCTGGACCTTTGTGTGTTTTCTTGGTAGTTGCTCAGTCGTTTGTAGACTGTGAAATGTCTTAATGTGTTTCCTGGATTTGTTCCTCTGGTGCTTTTGGAAGGATGTTTAATGTGGGATCTGCGCCAGCTTGTTCCTGTAGTCTCTGCTGAGCTCTGTACTTTAGACTGAGCTGGCAACACTTCTGCTGAGCAGAACACAGATGCTTTCTCTGTAGTAATAGACTGCTCACGCTGCCATGATTTCATCAAAGTTGCTAAGTTTTCACTGGCTTTAAATGATGGGCTAGACGACAACATTACCTAAGAAAGTTTGGCTTTGAAAATAATGTTTTTTATCCGTAGTAAAAAAGAGAAAAAGAGAACATCAATGAAATTGGTCATTAAAATTTGTTGTGGTCTTTTTTGTATGCTTAATATATTTAACAAACTAGACTTTTAGACAGTACTATTTAAGACCAACAACACTATATTTCATATGAAGTCAACATTTTCCTTATAAATTGTAAAAAAGTGTCAGAGACACGCACATGTTCCTATGTGTAGAGCTTGTGCTCCTGATCCCATTCCACCGTTTCTCTCCATCATTTCCTGACCTCACGACCCTAGAAATAAAACTGGCAAAAAGCCAAACATTACATAACAAAAAGTAAGCAAGAATTCAAAAAAGTTAAATAAAGTATTCATTTTATTATCATTGTATCATGATAGTAATCATTGTATTATTATTGGTGTGTTGTGTTCTCAAGGGCATGTTTCATGTTTTGATTAGTTAATGTTAGTTTTGTTTTTAAAGATAAAATGTATCTATTGTTATAAATAAACTGCCTTTTTTTAGTCTGCAGTCTTTTTTTTCATTGTTTTGCAATCAGGTCAAGATTACATAAGTATAGTATTTCATGGTCATTTTCCTTTTTTTTTTTTTTTTTCAAAGTTTTAATTCTATCTTTCTCTTCAAGATAGATTATAATATGATTGATGTCGATTTAAATCCAAAGAATTTTCTATTGTTTTGTTTTGATGGTTTTAGTTTAACTGGATTATTATTTCCTATTTGTTTGATTTATTATACCATTTTTATGTGTGTACAGTGGCAGATCCACTTTGTTCTTCATCTATGGGGAATGCGGTAATCCATGTGCTTGCTTTTTCCATCTTCAAACATCTGGGGTGGCTCACTGCGTGCCCTATATAAGCACATAATAAGCAAGTTTGTCCTCTCTCTCACTCTCTCTCTCCCAGCAGAAGTTTACAGACACAGCAGAGATGTAATGTAGTTTAGGAGGCTTCTACTCAAAGCTGTTTGTTAAGTTACAGATTGCACTGCCTTATTTGATTACTTAACTCAGTGTCCACTGGATGAGACACAGAATCAATTTATAAAAGTCTTTCTCTGAAAATACATTAAAGGAGGTCGGTCTACAGCAGAATGATAGATAACATTAAAATATAGTGCATTATGGTAATAATCACGTTTTATGTCACTTGCATCATGTGCTATGGATGAAGGTTGTTGTTACTTGCAAGATTACACCAGTCTTTCTTTCTTTCTTTCTTTCTTTCTTTCTTTCTTTCTTCAAAAGCATAAGTTTACCTGACCTGAATGTTCTTACTTCTTACTGAATGTTCTTACTAAACTGAATGTTAAACTTTGACCTGTTCCTCATGCAAGTATAGTTTTTTGGTTTCATTTTATGGAATATATATATATATATATATATATATATATATTTGTAATTTAGCCAAACTTCTTATGTATCCCATATAAGAAAAGGTTTGAACTGACAAGAGGATGAGTCAATAAAATACATAAAAATGGAACCACAATGGAAATAAGTTACTGTAACTTTATTGTGTTATCCTTGACAAGAAGGTTGTAACAGTGAATTACTACTTTTTGTGTCAAATAAACTCAACTCAACTCAAAAAGACATCGCAAAGTATTGGCATGTAGATACTAAACAGTAATGCAAAGTTAGAATATATAATAACCCTAACCCTAACCCTAACTGAATGTAGGTTTAGCTCTGTGTTTCTCTGTCTCTCGTTCTCTTTGGCAGATACTCAGCTGCCAGGCTCTAAGAAACTGGACAGTGTGAGAGATATGAGTGCTGGTTCCCAACGAACAAATCAGGGATCCCATAAAACAATGCAGTCTTCAGCCAATCGGTGTAAGTCATCATGATTAGTTGTTCATGTCCACACAATATTTTATGCTTCCATGAAATGGTTAAAAGAAACAAATAATGTTTGGAGAAATTGCATTAGAAACATACTGATATGACGAAAGTCACAAAAAAATTCTCCCTTTTCAATGTCCCAGTTAAAGTGCTTCCAGAAAGTCCCAGTAGGCTCCGAGAGTCTTCCAGAGATTTTTCTCACCGAGGAGGAGGACAGAGAAGAGAGAGCGAAAGAAGCTACCGAAGATCAGACTCTCTCCAACACAAAGGTATGTTAATAAAAGATACATATTTATAATGAAATATTTGAGTTATTAATTCTAAAATGAATTATCCTGTGCACAGTAGCCTTTGTAGTGTCTGTTGTATTTTTCTCTGAAATAAATACAACAAAATAACAGTTCAAATGATGATTGATAAAGAATATGTGTCATACAATTATTGTACCTTTTTACTAATGTGCTTATGAAATATTTAGACTTTAATCTTATTGTAGTGTTAATATAGACCATGCTTCACTCATTCATTTTACCTTGCAGTTTTTGCATTTTGTAATTCATGGAGATTTGTTTGTCACACATGTAATACGGTTTCCACTGGTAATATGCATCAGTCATGAGATATCATCCACAGGCCAAAACAGAACTGCTAAATCTTTTCATGAGCACTAGAGCCCTTTTAGCATAAGCCGATTTTAGACTTTTAGTTTGGTACTATAGTCCTGTGTTTTTTTGCTACTTCATGTCTCTGAAATGAGGTTTCATATTTGAGACAGTATAAAAATATTTGTAATATTTCAGATATATATTTTGATGGTGTTAATCAATTCAGACATTTGATAATATCAGATTTTTATATTGCTTTATTTTTTAATGCAAATATTATCCACAGTTGACTCCACAGAAATCCCAGTTAACTATAAAATAAGTAAATGCATGAAACATTTGAAATTTACAATGAATGAATTGTAATTACAAAGAATGAATGATGAATTATTGCAATGAAGAAGAGGAGTGGCTGGAAGTTTTTTCGTCATAAGATTTTACTTTGGCTCATGAGCCAGCATATACAGCCACTGTTTATTTAGTTGAGATTGCAGCTTACAGATATAGTTCTGGGAGTATGAAAACATAGAAGCAGTGTGCTGATCATGATTCAACTTTTCTATTTTCAGTAGGGTGTGCTTGCTCTGACAGACGGAGCTTCTAAAGGCAACTTACACACAGGGAAAATGTTTGAGTACTGGCTAACCTCCAAAATAACAGCAAACCATCTGTCCCATTAAACAGCTTGCCGAAAGCATATACTGTTCAAAGAGGCTTAAAATTCATGTTAAAATCAGCATAAACTTATTGTCACGCTTTGGCTGAATGTGGTGTATGCAGGAGCATGAAGATGAAGATTAAAGCAAACAGACTTTATTAACAGAAGGATAGTACACCAAACTGAATGTAAGCGTTAATGAGAAACCACAACTAAGAGAAGAAACACAGGCATATAAATACTAAAACAAACGAAGAAATAATTAAGCAACAGCTGAACGAAAATACTAATCAAACAATTAAACCATAGAAACTAATGAATTAACTCAGGTAGTCAGGAAGACAGCAATGACTGAAAACAAACTAAAAACAGAACAACTCTGACACTTATGAAAGACTGATTCTAGGTTTCATATAGTTTTTTTTGGCAACACTGTACAGTAAGGTTCAATTTGATAACTACATTAGTCAACATCAACTAGACAATGAATGATTAATGAAATGAATTGTAGTTCATGTTAATTAATAAAAATTAATAGTATTATTATTATTAATAGTATTATTAATAATAATTAATAATAATTAATTTTTTTTTTTTTTTTTAGAAATGACATATCCTCGATCATCTTCTCCCCCTGAGAATGGCCCGAGGTTTCATTCTGACCAGAGACAGAGAACTCTTCCCTCACGAGTCTCTCGACCTGAGCATTCTTCAGTACATCCTCGTGTATCACCCCACCCGCAGGACTCCACCCGCTCAAACCAGGGAATGGCCACTGGCTCCATTCGTCACGCTGATTCATCATCCCTCTGCCATCGTGGGTCTACAAGTCTCCCTGAGCGTAGCAAGTCCAAGCCGTCATGGAGACCAGTGCGAGAGGTTCTGAATGTAGACAGCGTGCTGAGCGAACTAGAGCGGCGTCAGCAGCAGCAGCAGCAGCAGCAGCGTGGGAGCCCTCGATGTGTCCGTCGCTTTGGCCACGAGAGAGGACTGATGAAGGAAAAACAAAAAGGTCTGATGACTATTTATGAAGATGACTCACGTTTGGAGACTGAAAGTCAAAGCTCCCAGGAGTCTCAGCGACAGATGATGGTGACGAGGCCTAAAGGTGGAGCAAATGTAGCACAGCGGAGTGATAACTGGATGATTCAGAGGACAGAATCAGGATATGAGAGCAGTGATAGGTTGAGCAGTGGTTCCACCAATCCTGACTCTCCAGGTGTTGAGAACTTCACAGGCAAAGAGCTCAGACTCAGTCAAGATGCACAGCACCTCAGGTAGGAGAAATTAAGTAATGATAGGTGTGTGTGATTTGTCCTTTGGATTCCTTGTTCTTGATTCAGTGTTGTATTCCCTCAGGGATCAAGGCCGTAATAACCAAGTTGAATCAAAAATGGAGACATTGCGTTCTCCGCTGTACCACAGTGAGTATTAATCATACACCATGCCACATGGTTTCTGGTTTAAACCTGTTTTGTTCAATTTGCCTAAAAGCAAATCATTCTATCATAATGACAGTTTAAACAGCTGATAAAAACATCACAATAATCCACAAGTAATCCACATGACTCCAGTCCATCAATTAACATCTTGTTAAGTGATAAACTGCATGTTTGTGAAAAACACATACATCAAAGTTTTTTTTTACTTACACAGTTGCTTCTGGCTAAAATACCAGTCCGTAATGCATAATAATGCATCATCCAGAGAAAAAAATTCCCTCCCCTGTTGTCCTCTCACATCAAAAGCTACCAACATATTATTTGATCTGTGCATATTTCTCTTAAGATTCAGACAAGATTACTTTTTCACTGGAGAAAGCAATATTATGGATAGAGGATTTTTATTTTAGCCTGAAGCAAGCACATTTTATTACAAACATAGCTTTTGCTTCACAACACATTAATCGAATGACTAGACCTATTTTAACCTTTTTATTCAGAGGACACCCATTAATCAAGTATATGGTCTTTATAATAAATAATCTTTTTACTTTGTATGAAGTTGTCTTTGGGAAAATAAATAGTTTTGATTAATATTAAATCAAAAAATTAGTCTTTGAACTAAACCATACATATAATGTGAGAATATTAATACATTTGAGAAAACTAATAAATTTGCCTGTAATTTGAGTATATATATTTTTAAGTTGGTCCAAAGTATAAAATTTTTTTGTGTAGTTAATTAGCTTTTTTTTAAGATTTTAAAACAGAAGTCATAGCCCAGCCAGTAGCCCATATTCTTTAGCGATGTTGAGCTTTGGTGCTCATATAGGAGAAGTTGGTTTGAATCTAGTCTCTGATTTCTGGGTCCTGTCCTTTCTGCCTCTTTTCTTTCTGTCGTAAAAAGTGGTAAAATGCCCAAAAAACAGCTATGTTTTATTTTCTTTGCTTTGTAATTTAGTAATTAGCATTTCTAAATTAGTGTAGCAAGAGGCACCAAGTGTAACGTCATGTCACAAAATGCACTTTTAAATTCTATTTCATGAGTCACCATATCATGCTCATTCTGTACATATTTTGTTTTTAACAAAATACATATCTCATTCACAGAATGAGCATTTCAGGTCATGTATGGCACCTCATTGTGTCTGTTTTAGTTTAAGCTACATATGAAATCAAGCTCCATCAAACCCCAAAAGAGAGACAGGCATTTGGAGTTGTTCCAAAAGACTGAATCATCTACAGTTTTGTCATGTTTTTGTATACTTTGTGATTTTACACAGCTGTAATTCTCACTAATTCCATGGTAGCACATGGAAGCATGCCAAAAACTCAGAAAATCCCCTCTCTCCCCTTCTTCTGCTTCGCAAGAGACAGAAGCAGCTTAAAATTTAAAACACTTTGCCCCATTAAAGACTGATATATTTTGCATTGGCACACAAAGATGAAGGCAGAAAAGAGATAAAAATGAATTCTTTATAATATTTTAAATTGCACTGTGGTCGATCAGGCTTGTGTGGTAGTCTTGTGTGGCAGGTAGCTCCTAGTACTTCAAATCCACATGTACTATTTAAGAACCATCTTGGTTTCCCAGAAGTCTTGGAATTTTAAAGCCCTTTCTTAGTAAAGAGAAAAGCACCAGAAACCAGCAAGACAGCACACAAAGACTGAAATACAAGAGCACTGTAAAAGTAAAAAATGCAAAAACATCATTGTAAAATTGTAAAACGTATTCTATAAGCTTACTGAAGCCCAAGTCTTTGACTTTGAGCACGTGTGTTGTATCCTGTGGCTTTATCCTCACATGGAGCTCAGCAGGTTAGCAGGAAAGAGATGAATAGTCTGTCTATTTATAAATAAGTGAGTAGGATGTGTCCTAGTGAGTGTGTCTGTGCCCACTGCGATCCAGCTAGGAGGATTTTGCCAGTTCTTTTCCTCTGTCGCTACACACCCATGGCAGAGATGCAAAAATTCACCTTTTAGGCTTTATTGTCTGTTGTTTGATGTCTCATGAAATAAATTATTGCACATTTGTTCCCTCAGGTAAACATTTGGTTAAAATTCAGGGAAAGAACTCAGAACATCTCATGAAAAGCAGCCCAAGTTCAAGGTATTTACAGGCTTTGTCTTTACGCTGCAAATATGTTACAATGTACATTTCACATTTATAACAACATTTCATGGTGATATTTCAATCACAATCAATTTGCCTTAGGGAATATCAAAGAAAAATGTATATGAATATATAAACAAAATCTAAAAAAAGTTAAATACAAGTTAAAAATCTGGTCGATTACCAACTTGTACCTCAGTTTGTAAAGACAGACAAAAATGTACTTGACAGTTATGCATTTAGGTCAATTACGTGATGATCATTTTTTGTAATATCTATTAATTTATTCATAAATGCATTAAAAATACAATTCCTACAATTATTTGAATACACTCTAATGTTTTTAATTTATTAATTACAATTCAAACTTTTTTTGAGGGGCACAAAATTAATATAAAATGAAGGTGATATAATTGGCCTATCATATTGAAGGAAAAAGCTAATATAAAAAGTAAATAAATATCTTTAAAACACTGCTTCATTGCTTAACTATGTTTTAAAAATATTTTGAATATTTAGCTGCCAAATCAAAGTTTTGTGTTTTGACTTAACGGGCGGTCACACTATACTTTTTGTTCCATTGACCTCTATTCATACGCATGCAAATGCTGGGGACTGGAAATGCAACCTCTTGTAAAGATGTTTTGCCTTTTGTTGTGTTCGCGTTGCAGGAAAGTGGAGTAGTATTGTGTGTTTTTACGTTTAGTTTTTCACTACCACTAAAGTGTCCAAAACAATTTTGCATGTTCAAAAACTAGTGCGACTGCCGCATAACAATAAAAACCATAAAATTTTGAAAATCATTCATTTCATAAAGTCATTAAATATTTTTTTCTTGAAATGTTTTAAAGGTTTTCTGATCCATATGAAACCACCATTAATGCAAGAGTGCTTTTTTTTTTTTAAACTAGATTTGCAAATAATTTTTCCTTTTATTTATCATGGACAACTATATGCCATTGACTGCTTTACAGCAGAAGTCTACAGGTCAAGTGTATAACAGTCCATTTTTGTGAAATGGATTTTGTTTTATTAGTTTGTCTTTACAATCTAAGGTACAGGTAGAGAAACTTGAGTGGAGATGAAGATGTTAAATGTTGTGAAATAAGGTGACATCTAAATACATGCGTTCATGTTTCACAGAAGGAAGCTGAGATACTCATCCTGTGGTGCCAGGAAAGGGGGCAATGCAGAGAAAGACCCATCAACTGGTGAACTTCAAGCAGAGCAACAGGAAGTTTCCATGCGATGGCACCACAGCCCAGAAAGCCCCCTACTGCGCCGCCTGGGCAAGATCAGCAGTTCAGAGTGTAACAGTTCTGATGAACTCACTAACCCTCTTTCAGAGCAGGAAGACAGCGCTTATCGTTCCAGCACCAGTGAAGTCGCTCCACACGAATCACCGGGTCCTAATCACAGTTACCCGTTGCAGACAAGGGAAGAATCAGCCATAGCTCCATCGATGCCAACTTACTCCAAACATGCACAGCGACCCATCGAGATAAAAACTTCACCCTTCCGTCCCAGAACTTTACAGGAGCCATCACAGATAGCTTCCAGAGCCTCCGGTCGTGGCATAACATCATCGCACACCACCGCAGTACACAGGCGGATGGAAGTCAACGGCACATGTCCAAGCTCATCAGATGTGAGTTCAAAATCGGGTTCTGATCAGGAGAGAAGGGAGCAGGTGTCCAGCATGCCTGAAGAAAGATCTTGTGGTTGGGATAAGCCATCTGCTTCAGTGACTCCAGGATCTGGAGTGGCGCTGACTACTTATTTCTCTGTGGATAATTGTATGACAGACACCTACAGACTAAAGTATCACCACCAGAGGCCGTTGGTCCTCTCCATGCCTGAGCCGAGAGGAGCTGTCAAGGACGGGAGAGACACAGGACACTCAAGCCGAATAGAGAGCCAATCTGAGCGTGCCAAAAATAAACCTGACCCTGGTATGTTAAAGCTCAGCTGATCTGTTCAATCAGTCATTGATATATTATTATATTACCACTACCATTCAAAGGTTTGGGTCAGTAAGATGTTTTTGAAAAGTCTCTTGTTCTCACCAAGACAAATTTATTTGACCAAAATACAGTAAAAATTGAATTTATATTAGAATAAAACCTTTTTTTCAATTTTAGCTCACAATTTTAAAATACAAAAAAATTAAATTTTAAAGCTACATTTTAAGCAGCTATTACTCCAGCCTTCAGTGTCACACGATCCTTCAGAAATCATTCTAATATGCTGATTTGGTGCTCAGGAAACATTAAAATGTTTGTGCTGCATAATATTTTTGTGAAAACTGTAATACATTTTTTTCAGGATTCTTTGATTACAAAATGCAAAACAGCATTTATTTAAAATCTGCACATTTTAATGTTACATTTGTAGCATTAGACATGTCTTTACTGTCACTTTTGTTCAATTTAATACATTCTTGCTGAGTAAGAGTTAATTTCTTTACATCTTTCTGATCTCGGACTTTTGAACCGTAATGTATATATTTAATAACTTACTAACTGTAGTTAGTAGCTTAACTAAATTAAATTATCCTTTCCAGGCAATAGCAACAATAAGCCCACTGCTAAATGGCACCCTGTCACTTCAAAAGGGCTAGATGAACGTGGATATTTGTGAAAGTTATGGTAAGTTCTCACTAAACCATCAGATACAGTTTTATCTGTTGGTTCAAATCCAAAAATTATTTTTTAGCAATGTACTGACTTTGAACACTTTATTGACTTTATTAGATATTGCATTAGATAACACAAACTAAGAATGAACTGTACATTTAGAGAATGTATGAATTATTAAATGCAGTTGTTCATAGTTAGTTCATGATACCCATTAACTCATGTTAACAAATACTTATTGTAAAGTTAATTATTTATATCAATGGCTGTGATAAATAATGATCCTCTACTTTACTGCAGTACAATGTTTAAAACCAATATCTATGGTGTGAGTCAGAAATTTTCAAAAAGTTTCTCAAGATCATTTTATCTAATAAAGTCTAGTTTCTTTTTATCCAAGCCTGACAACCAGGCTCATTTATCAAATATTTTAAACATGCAAGCTACCCTGATAAATGAGAAGGATAATTTGTCATTTTACTGTTCTACACTTACAGCTTTCTAGTTACTTTGTATTTATTGCTGTCTCATATACAGTGTAAAATTTCATTAGAATAGAGCTGAGCTAACACAGAAAACATCAGTGCAGATATCAGCCATTTTTCATCTAAATAACACACAGTAGAGAATTGTGCTGAGAAAGACCATAAAAGAACATAAAGCAGTGAAACTGTTTTCTAGCTTTGGGCAGCCAAGTGTTTAGCTGAGCCAAGCAAACTAAGATTGTTACAAGGCAGTGGTACATGCAGTGCTCTATTATTTTGATAAAGAACGTGAAAGGAGATGGGCTAGTGGTGAGAAGATAATAGAGATACTGGCAGGTGAATTTGTTACCATAGTTAGCTGGATTGATGGTAGAATTTGTTTGTCCTAAACATACCTTTTTAAGGAAAAGGCAAACTGAATAATAAACAAACACAATGGGCACTACTATTTTATAAAATTCCTTGAGTGATTTTATTTGGGACTGAATTGGGAACAGCATATTAGCATACTAGACTTATTATTTCTGCCATATAAACACATAGTAAAATAGTGAGAGTATGCTGCAGGGTTGTTATTGTTAACTAAACTTATTTAAAATCATTTTCATTAATTGAACTAAAGCTGAAATAAAATCAAATATAAAAATTAGTTGAAAAACTTCAAATGTTGCCTTAACAACTAACCAAAAAAAAAAAAAGAAGCAAATTAAAAAACCAACTAATAAAAATGACAATCTCATAAAATCATTAAGCTAATTCATAATATTAATAAACACTATAATAGTAAATAATAATACCAAATAATACTAAATTAACACTGTGCTGTTCATCCATTCTCCAAACTGCTTATTGTTTGTAGGGTCACATGTATTTAAAAACAATGCAATATAATCAGTCTTCTTTCTTATCAGGTCCTGGTGACCCGGTGAGAAGTAATGCAAGAGAATTGCCAAAGAAGTTGAAAAAATATGGATTGTTTTTGTACTTGTAATTACAATGTATTTGTATTTGAGGTGCAGCATAGGAGAGGCTTGTCCTTTTGTACCCTCTTCCTGTAAATTGTGATGTTCGAGTATCTTATAAGAGCCATCCACAGGAGGGCAGTATGCACTTTGACTTGAATCAGTATTTGCTTGTGAACAGGAATGACTATTTTATGCTGAATATCAAATTGATTATCTTTTACTGAATTGTGACTGGTTATATATATATATATATATATATATATATATATATATATATATATATATAACAAAGAATTGTCAAAGTCTTAAAGAGAAAAATAGTGATTGTGTTATTGACTTTAATTTTATTGCAAATGGACCTTTGTACATACTCCCTAGAGGTTGTTTGTGGAGTGCCTTCCTGCGATTTTTTTCATGCAAAACACTGACATGATTCAAACTAAATTAATAATGTAAAATGATATCCACTATATATTTTTGGAGATGTCTATGCAGTTATTTTTATTCTTTGTTTAATAAACTTCAAATGTTCAATCACTGGTGCAATCTGTTTCTTTGTACTGTATGTTTATTTTTTCAATCTAAATGTACTTTCTTTCTTGAAAATTCACGATCATGACACATACTTCATATAAATAAAACTGCTCACAAAAGGATGTAAAAATGGCTTTATTACCACAAATATCAAAACTCAGTGCAAATGACACGATTTAGACATGCTTTGTAAACTTTAGGGCTGCCAGTTGTTAAAACCCTTATTTTCAGGTTGAACATCCATGGTTACATCCATGTAAAACTTCTCTAGAATTGTCATTTTGAAATGTTGGGAATGCTGATGTCATTTTAACCCCTCTTGAAAATCCTCTTGGCCTCGACTCCTTCATAGGTATAGCTCTGTAAGCAAATAAAAAAAAAAAAAAAACTCAAAATGTTAGACAGCACAAGTTTTGATCTGAGGCTGTCTTCATTCGTAATTAACAACAACTCACCTGTACAAGTTCATCACCAATAATCTTCCTGGTTGTTATTAGCACCTTTCCGTTGTCCTTGCGTGTGAATGTCCCCTTTAGCATGTCACCCTCCATGGCCCAGGATCCCTGCAAGCAGAAGGTCTATGGTCAGACTCATTTTGAACTGAGCAGTGATAGGTCTAGTTCACCGGTAACTGATCGTTTCTTCAGGAGGCTTGTATGGAGGGTGTTATGAAAGTCTGTCACTCAAATATTCGAAGTGTGAACTTTGTAGTTTCCACTCCCATTAGAAAAGCACATCGATTAAGCAAATAACCAGCTTGCAAAATTCAGTAAATGTGACATGTGACACTGATTTAACACAAAAAGAGTTAATGTATAACATCACAATTCCATGTTATTGTTTGCATCACCATTCAGCACTGCTCAACATGCATCTCAGCCTTTGCCCTTGATCATTACACTTTCAGAAAAAGGGTACAAAAGCTGTCACTGGGGCGGTACCCTTTCAATAGATGTTTGCACCTTATTATTTCAGTATACCTCGAAGGTGCATATTAGTTTCCAAAGTGTACATATTAGTACTGCCTCAGTGATTTCTTTTGTACCTTTTTTCCAAAGGAGCTTTTTGCAGCAGTGCCATAGAAAAACCACTTTCGGGCACCCAAAAAACCTTTAAGCTCTTAAAAGAACATGTTTTATTTAGTGTGAAGAACAATTTATATAATCTAAATAACATTTTTCGTCTATAAAGAACCTTTTTGTGCAGTAAGAGTTTCCATGGATGTTAAAGGGTCTTTATGGAATCATAAGGAACCTGCAAATAAGGAACCTTTAGAGTATATAAGACTGAAAACACTTAAGGTCAATGTGCTTACTGTGAGTTCAGTGCCGTCTGCAAGAGAATAGTCAAAGGTGACGCCCAGAGTAAAGTTAATTTCCAATGTGCGGAAAGTGCTGACTTCCTTCACGTGGAACTTGTCTCCAGTCTGCTCCAAGGTGATCTTCAGGTTGTCATGAGAAGCTAGTTTCCTTTTAACTATGTTGATGCCTGTTGAAGATATGCAGTGCACGTGCACCTTATAAATAATGACTGACTGAAGCACTGACTGACTGAAATTCAAAGAATCTTGCAGCGTTTGATCTCAGATCCAACAATTCACAGGCTATGCTTAATTTTGTGTGTCCACTCACCCATTTCTTCCATGAACTTCTCATAGTTCTCATTGCGGTCGACTTTCCAGGTGCCGTTGAAGGTCATGATGACAGACTGTTGTGATTCTGACAGTGGCCTAACTTTACCCTGAGGCTGTCTTTTATACCTGTGCGAGTGACAGCACGCTCTTATCTAAGTATTATCTTCATGCTGATGTGGCTGAGTAAAGCTCAACCGAGTATAAATCTCACCCTCCCTCCAGGCTATAAATTACACATCCCAGCATGCCTTGTGTCTTCATTAATTGTGCAAAAGAGTGGAGGCTTCAAGTCATTCTATGAGAACAAGTGCTCACTTGTATTGTGTGGTCAAATAATCACATGGCAGTAGTGGTTTTGTTGTTCGCACACAATGTCCTGCTTTTGTTTGAATCGTGTTCTGTTTAAACTGTGTAGGGTGTCTGTTCAGTAGTTGTGGTTTATGTAGCAAGAACTATTTAGGCAATGAATTTTAGCAAGCGTAGTTTGACATCTATTAAACATGCTGAGAACTGTGAAAGGCGCAACTCTTCATGTTTGACATGACTCACCAGCTTACTGAGAATTATTCACTATTATTGTTTACAATGATTCAAGTACTGAGTGAAAAGAGCTGTGGCATATTTTCTGATAATAAAAATTTAAACTAATAATTCTACAAGACTTGCCAAATATGAAATCAAAGCAACATGTGGTGTGGAAGTTTCATCTGGAGGCTCCATGACAAGATAAAGAGATAAAAAGAGATATGATAATCTCTGATAATGGTTTATTTCATCATTACCTCAGTCTTAATCTCTCAACAGGCCAATATAAGAAGACCTTTGAAGACCTTTGGTATCGTCCCATTGCAAGACCTTTGGTATCGTCCCATTGAAAGCGAAGATAAGAAAAACTCATTTATGATATTTGCAATTTTAAAAAAGTTCACAAAGTTGCGGTCATATGTTTATCTTGCAGAGTCTGCAAAATATGAATTATTTTAACAAAATAACAGTGATCTTATTTTATTAAAATTGTTAAGGCTCTTAGGCTCTCCAAGGCTGCATTTATTCTCTCAAAATACAGTAAAGCGGTATTATTCTGCAGTATTATTACAATTTAAAATAACTCTTTTTCTTTTTTAATATATTTAAAAATTTTAAAAGTATAGTAAATATTTAATTAAAGCTGAATGTTCAGCAGCTGTTTACTCCTATCTTCAGTCACGTGATCCTTCAGAAATCATTCTTTTATAATTAAACATTTATTATTATTACTATCAATGTTAAAAACAGTTGTGTTGCTTGTAATTGAAACCATCAAACAGGACGCTTTGATTAACGGAAAGGGGGAAAACAGCATTTATTTGAAATATACTTAATATACTTAATATATATATATATATATATTTATACATGTAGGTATGATTATATGCTTTTTTCCTGCACAATTGCATGAAAGGTTGTTTATTAATCAGGATGAAGTCATGCTTGGTTGCTGAAATCCAATTTTCGTGATTTGAACTTGAACTCTATCACTAGGGCATCAACTATCTTCCCCTAGACTCTTAGCTTAGACACAATTCAAAACTGTTACTATGATGCTGTAATCTTTTTATTACATAATTAGTAGTGTACTTGGCATGGTGTTGTATTTTATTACAGAGGAATAGTAACTGCTAGCACAGTTTATGTACAAAAGGTAATGATCTGTAATATATAAATGAAAGTTGATTTCTCTAATATGGGAAGTGGAAATATTGAAAATCTTGGGGTTATAGTGACTTCAAAGTCCAAGGTGAACTATAAATTGTAAGTAAATGTAAAGTTCATTTTGTATTAGTTTTCAAATCTAAGCAACTAAGTAGTTACATATTTATACCACAAGAAGGAGACAGTTGCTCTAAAATTAGTAGACTGACTTGAGACAAATTTGGAGAGTGACTCATATGCATGTGTGTGAGCAGCAGACTTATTGCTTTAGTATTTGTTAATGTCTGACTGCAAAAATGCAATATTTGTCTCTGGTGATAATAATACATTAGTCTGCTCATATTGTTGTAGAGATTTTGCTTAAATTTAAGCAGTCAAAATTATGATCCATAGTAAGCATTTTCACAATTTCCAGAAAATAAACACTTTATATATTTAATCAATCTGTACACTCCTGACATTTATATTTTTTGTTAATGTTTCTTTTCATACCACAGCGCCTATAAAGAGACTGAGCCTGAGGGTCTGTCTCTGACTTTATTAAAAACAATATGATTTTAGATTTGACCTTGTTTATATTTTTTTGACAATATGACTATGTTTGTATTAGAAACACCAAGAAAGACTTATGAATATGTTTAGGGGCATTAAAATGAACCACTCATGAAAGCTACTGAATATTTTTAATGTTGTTAAAGAAAAATTCTCAATAGCAATACAGTGCTATTTTGTTTTGTGCTGCAAAAGAAACAAACTAATTGGACTATGCAAATCTTTTAAATAATATTTTAATTCAAGACTTAAATATATGCTGCAAACAGAGGTGTACATAAAAGCATTGTGACATGATAAAAAGATCTATCTGTGACATTCAATGAATATAAAATCTCACACCAATGAAATATATCCACTTTTTAAATAATATCACTTAGAAACTTGTTTAGAGTCTATTCATTGACGCAATAACTACTCATAATAACACAAGATCATTAGTGTAAATGGATAGTAAATTGTAATCATAAAATAGCTTATATGAACTTCTCTAATGCAGTGTGAGATTGTAAATATAATGCCAATGTGCAGGCATTTTTATTATTTACAGCATGCACATTATCCTCTGAAACATGAAAAATAAATTCAGTCTAGCAAATTTAATTATGGTTAAACTAATATTACTAATATATTATTTCCAATATAATACATTGGTACAGTAACAAAATGTGCAGTGATTCTGAACATCAGCAGGTTTATTTCTTAATTAATGTGTGCAATTAAAACAACAACAAAAAAAATGTTAAAGGTATTTGTAGTGTTCTTAATATTAAATATCAACACTCAGACATATAGGACTTAATGCAAAGCGAAAACAGCACATGAACTAAAAAAAAATTCTGGACTTGGTAGTGACCTAAATACTGTCACATTCTTTACTATAAATAAACCAAGATGAAAACAAACACTTGATGAGCATGTCTGCACATTGCATAGTATTTATGTATTTATACCATGTTTCAGTTTTATTTATTCCGATGTTCTGTTTCTGTATTAAATCTATTTAGCTGGTACTCGAATCGTAATATTAATATCAAATGGACAGTCATTTCCATATTTCTACGTAAAATGTGTAGAGCTCTGTTTACCTTTAGCTATGTAATACCCTTTCCCCCCTATTTTGTCATTATCTGTGAATCAGAGATAATTGGCACTTGAAATGCAGGGGTCACTAAAAAACAAGCTTAATTTGAGAGGGGAAGAATAAAATGAACTTGATGAATAAAGCAAAGTATGCTCCTATTCATAGATTTCAGAAAGAACACACATTAGCTGAGAACACAATAAAAATTGCATCGCTGTGGCTCTACAGTGCGTCTGTTAGGTCTTGCGTGAGAGAAACCACACTTTCATTGGTTCTTTTTTTCCTTTCATGGTTACAGGTCCTCTGTACTCCAAATGAAACTGAGGATCTGCGTTTTCCACTGACTGCAAACACCTGAAACAAAACAACACAACAACAGTATTCAATTTATTCACACATCAAAAAAACTTTGTTTATATTATATTGTATTATATTATAATTAATCTCACAAATTCAAATCAATTCAATTCAATTCAATTCCACTATATTATATTATATTATTATGTGGTATCAAAATTGGTGTAGAAACAATTTGCACTCATAAATTCTTAGGGTCAGATTTACTAAACAGGGCAAATTAGTGTTAGAGCGCAATTCCATAAAAGCGCAATGGGAGGGGAAAATTCTGCGTGTGATTTACTGACAATGCACACATTAAACAACACAGACGCAGCCAGATCATTTCCATAATGGCCAGCGCAATCTACCAAGAGCAGCGCAAATTACCACCTGTTTTAATACATGCTTTTTTTGGGAGGTACTGTAAATAATGGTGCAAATACCAGCAATTTGACGAGTGCAAACGTTAGTACGTCACGTTGCGTTATTCATTTTAATACTCTCCTCCCATAAATTTTGCATATTCAAATGCATATTCAATAAGGTCAGGTGCAAAAATGACTGTCCATGACTTTTCAGCGTTAATTCTTCACTGCACGTCTTTAGTAAATCCTGAAGGTACTATTTTAACGCCAAAAGACTGTTTGCGCTGGCACAAGCTGTTAGTAAATCTGGCCCTTAGTATATTTCACAAACAGTTAGCACATCGGATAACTGGAATAGCTTTTTCTTGTAAAAGGTACTCCAATCATTTGCAACTTCGAGCAATTATTTTTTACAGTGCAGATTTATGTCATTCAAGTTTCTTTCACCTGTATGTGTACTCCGACACATTTATCTTTCCTTTCTCTCCTGTGGTCTCTGTACGACTTGTTAGGTTGACTGTGTTTCCAAACAGGCAGTAACGGGGCATTCTTTGACCTATGACTCCTGTGACCACCTCTCCTGTGTGGATTCCAATGGTGATCTGCTCCAAAACATAACAGTTAGGTAGTAAATGTGTGAAGCCTGAAAATACGTAAACAAATTCACACATAACTCCTTAATATTCACATTGTGTTTTACAATTTAGACAATTTATAAGGGAGAAATTATGGATTTTGTTTTTCATTTATTGCATGCATTTGTCTTTCCAGCAATTGCAAAGAACATTCCTCCTCTGAGCGAGACACGCTCTGCCATGTGTACGTGCCAGAGCTGAGCTAACGGTTCAGAAAAAAGTTAATGTGGGTGTATTTTTAAACACTGAAAGGAAGGATGATCTGACGGTGTCTCCCTTTGCCAGACTGTGCTTACTTTTGTGTGCGTGTGTGTCTTTGTGTGAAAGCGTCCATGCCATTCGCCTAATACAGTCCTCTCTCTAATTTAGATGCTCTTAGTGTTCCAGCAGCACATCTTCAACAGTCGCACATATAATAACAAACCTGTGTCGTCTGGTTAAACAAAAGACCCCGACTGAGACTTTACTGCAGACACATCTAACACCTTTGAGAGTTATTCTTGAGCTATTCTTACTAGAAAACATAAAACATCCTTAATGCACTGGCTAAAATGTATCCCCACAGGAGCATGTTTTATGATAGGGTTTTTTTTATGAAGGACAGCATGGTGGGTGGGTGCTTGTGTAAGCCCATCAGCCGGGTACACAAAATATGCAAGGTATTTTGTTTAATTTATGCTACGAGGCAGTGCATTAAAAAAAGTCTAAACATTTAGAATTTATTTATGCATTAAATTATAAATACACAATGACCAGTATATACTTGTATATTATATTGCGAGTTAAAAAAAAAAAACATCATACTCTTTCTTTCTTTCTTTCTTTCTTTCTTTCTTTCTTTCTTTCTTTTTCTTTCTGATTTCTGAAGGAACTTTGCTAATGTTATTTCTGAAACATTGCCAATGCATATTTTATAGAAGGCAAAGCTAAATGTGACATTTATTATAGTGAGTTTATGTGAATATTGTTTTAAGTTAACTTGAAGGTTGTTATATTATAGTTAAATTTGTGTGTATGTGTTTTGTAATTGTTAATACATGATCAATAAAACTGATCATTTGCAGTTTAGTCCTGGATTTTAATAACACTATAATGTTGAATGGCTATTAATCCTCATTTTATCCCCATGAATTCATAGAAAGATGCCATTAAACAAATATTTAAAATGCTGGATATTTAAAATTTTGACGATTCACTGTGAAAATATATATATATAATTACAAATTTTACTGTTAAATACAATCATGATTAACTGCAGATACCGGTAAATAATTAGCAACTTTTTTTTTTTTTAAATTAAAATAACTTTCTTCTTAATTTTCGGTTTTTGTTATGTCTTAGCAGTTAAATTAATGTTAATTGCATTATTTTAGTGGCAAGTGTGTTACTATGATGTTATGTATTTGTGTGTATGACACTGTGTGCACCTTCTATATATTAGTACTTCTCAGCTTGTGGAAATTTGTGATAATCTTTGATTTATCATGTGGCTTTCTCTTTAGCCCCTATGTTATAAGGTATCCACCAAAGAGAAAGCCAGGTTCTCAGTATATAAAGTAAAAAAAAAAAATGTAGTAATTTACTATTTTTCACATTATTTCAGTTTATGACATACACAATATACAATATATGATATATGTTTTTAGTGAAAATGTTTTATGGTATGTTTTTTGTTTGTTTGTTTGTTTGTTTGTTTTTAACAGTGTAGCATCTCTTTTTTTTATTTCAGCACCCAAAATCTGCAATTATGTGTTGTATCTTCCTGTGTACTTGAAATCAGCAAATAAAATAAACTAGTCATTACAAAACTTAAATGTTTGTGACATGAAATATTATACATCCATCTAGTCAGAAGCAGATCCTGGCATAGGCATTCACATAGAATGATAATGTTCTCTAGGGCAGCACTGGGCAAAACCCCAGCACACAGCTCCTACTTCCCCATGATCCCCTATCCATTCCAGTGAAATGACCAAATACAACGCGACCTGCCATTACTGATATTCATTTACTGTCATTTACTAAAAGAAAAAAAAAAAAAAACAGTAGAGCAAGTTTTGAATACACAACCGTTCACACTTAATGCACATCTTCTGAAACCCCCAATAGGCCTATTAAAATAAAACTGTAGCCAAAGCTACATCAGCTGTTCTTTCCTAAGTGAATCAGTTGAGTGAATGATTCAACAAACACAGACAAGTGTTTTGATACAAACATTGAAGTTCAGTGCTGTTGAACTACATAGCAGCACTCTAAGAATGCAAATCAGCCAAAACTGAGAACAAGAACTAACATTCCTTACTATATTATGTAGAATTTAATATATTAAACAGTATACAGTATCTCATCAAGAGATGCTTCAGCACCCTCAGCAGGCCAACCTCTGCAGTCTTGGTAAAATACACCTCCAGTATCTGAGAGTAAACCTATGGTAATTTTCTTCATATGCGCTGTACATTGGAACTATTCTCTATAGTTTCAGTCATCTAACTTGATTACACAAGCATTCCAATAATAGTGATAATTAATAAAGCAGCGCTGGAACAACTGCATCACACATTCTTGTTCAAGTGATATTTCTGTAATGTTCTTCATTACATATACTTGAACTGGTATTCAATCTTACAGTCAGCAGGCTATGATAAGATTTGAGCAAACACTTTTCTAATTTTGTTTCCACATATTTCAGCTATTCTGACAGAGACTGAAAGTGATACTATGTTATCCTGGAGTTGATAAGATGTTCTGGAACAAAAGATCTTAACAAAACCTCATGTGCTATGCATAAAAATGTGAAAAAAAAAAATGTTCTTTTTGTTTAAACTTGTAACTGGGTCAAGAAAAGTTATCACCTGCACAGGATCCTCGTCTACTTTCACCTGTCCAGCGATCTCCATCATGTCCAGGGCCAGATGACAAATGGATTTTGCATGGTGGGTGCAGGGCTCCGGAAGACCACTCACAGTCATGTACTTATCACCAACTGTCTCCACCTTTTAGAGAATAGAGAGATGTTTGAGAAACTGATGAGACAGCTAGAAATAGCTAATGTGCCTGTGGTATGATGAACCTCAAAGGACACTTGGATATTTTAAGTTTCCTACCCCAATTTCATATTTAACACATTAACCTACTTGATGCAATAATATCTGCACAGCATATGTATATATATATATATATATATATATATATATATATATATATATATATTTATATATATATATATATATATATACACAGGTGCATCTCAATAAATTAGAATGTCGTGGAAAAGTTCATTTATTTCAGTAATTCAACTCAAATTGTGAAACTTGTGTATTAAATAAATTCAATGCACACAGACTGAAGTAGTTTAAGTCTTTGGTTCTTTTAATTGTGATGATTTTGGCTCACATTTAACAAAAACCCACCAATTCACTATCTCAACAAATTAGAATATGGTGACATGCCAATCAGCTAATCAACTCAAAACACCTGCAAAGGTTTCCTGAGCCTTGGAAACCAAGGTCCTAGAGTCTGGAGGAAGGGTGGAGAAGCTCATAGCCCAAGTTGCTTGAAGTCCAGTGTTAAGTTTCCACAGTCTGTGATGATTTGGGGTGCAATGTCATCTGCTGGTGTTGGTCCATTGTGTTTTTTGAAAACCAAAGTCTCTGCACCCGTTAACCAAGAAATTTTGGAGCACTTCATACTTCCTTCTGCTGACCAGCTTTTTAAAGATGCTGATTTCATTTTCCAGCAGGATTTGGCACCTGCCCACACTGCCAAAAGCACCAAAAGTTGGTTAAATGACCATGGTGTTGGTGTGCTTGACTGGCCAGCAAACTCACAGACCTGAACCCCATAGAGAATCTATGGGGTATTGTCAAGAGGAAAATGAGAAACAAGAGACCAAAAAATGCAGATGAGCTGAAGGCCACTGTCAAAGAAACCTGGGCTTCCATACCACCTCAGCAGTGCCACAAACTGATCACCTCCATGCCACGCTGAATTGAGACAGTAATTAAAGCAAAAGGAGCCCCTACCAAGTATTGAGTACATATACAGTAAATGAACATACTTTCCAGAAGGCCAACAATTCACTAAAAATGTTATTTTATTGGTCTTATGAAGTATTCTAATTTTTTGAGATTTTTTGAGTGAATTGGTGGGTTTTTGTTAAATGTGAGCCAAAATCATCACAATTAAAAGAACCAAAGACTTAAACTATTTCAGTCTGTGTGCACTGAATTTATTTAATACACGAGTTTCACAATTTGAGTTGAATTACTGAAATAAATTAACTTTTCCACGACATTCTAATTTATTAAGATGCAGCCGTATATATATATATATATATATATATATATATATATATATATATATATATATATATATATATATATATTATATGTACTTAACATTTTTAATCAACATGTATTGATTAAATTTAAAAAACATTTAAAGATTTCAGACATTAAAGATGGCCTTGACTCTAGGATAATAACTGGTCCTAGTTTGTGATATGAATACAGCCAAATAAAATAAAAAATGAAAATATCAGGAAAAACTATCCTCCAATTTTAGAATACGTTTGATTCATCCAAGTTTTACTCCTCGTGTTTCGTTCTCCAACCACATATCTACACTGTATCACAACAAACTCTAAAGAGAGAGCCCAGTCCTTTATGAGACCTTTGGACCACATAGATACGGATGGCTTTAAGTAAATATTGCTTTTTTTGGTGAGCCAGCCTTGAAATTCTACCCTCCCGTTTTGTTTAGTTAGCAAAGCTCCATGAAGTGCATTCTTGTCTGTATGCCTAGGATGTAAATCAAGGACATGCCCTTCTCATGCCCTTGTTTTTAAAAGAGCATTGTACATGGTGTATAGTTGGAAAAAGGAAAAGTACAGACTATGAGGGACAGATAGTTAAAACAAAAAGAAAGTTAATTAAATTAAAGCTACAGAAAATACAACACCATGGCTGGTTGCTCTGGAATTACAAAAGACTCACATTACACTTGCAATATGTAAACCAAGTGTGTCAAACATACAGCTTGTGGGCCAAATATGGCCTCCAGAGGAGTCTAATCCAGCTTGTGAAATGATTTGAAAGAGAAAAAGTTAAATTATTCTGAAAAAAAAAGCACATCCAAATATTTTATGGGTATGATAAATTCATATTCTATTTTTAGCTAAACTAGTTGTGTGTATTATAGCACATTTTAAAACAGTAGTAATTACGTAACATCTGGTACTCATGCAAGAATTTGCACTTTCAGCTGAAAATGGATTTGTGGGTGATGCATCTGTTCAGTTGAATTTCCCAGTTATGAAATATACCAATATTCTTGTTTGATTAATACTCCCTAATTACCAACTGCATATGTACATATAATCTAAAGGCCTCTGGTAAATTTAATTAGTAAATTCCATGTGCTTCTCTTTTATCCCAGTATTGTATTGTGTTTCCTACAGCAAGATTCAATAAATAAAAAATAAAAAAATCAGCCCACATAAGATGATTCAATCTGGCACTGATTCAATTGACCTAAAATAAGCTTCACACCCCGCTCTAAATATGGTCATTCATTTATTGATCTAATTAGGTACATCATAAAAGATTTATCATAAAACAATGTATCATAAAAAGACTTATAAAGAATTTTTTTGTCTTTGAACTTTGTAGCTGAAATTTGTAGCTGGAAGGTTTATTACCTTTGTTGAAAATGACACCTTTATTACTTTAAGTTTGCTCAAAGTGACATTGAAATTAGATTTTCAGATTTTGCACCTATAATGCTTTAAGTTTACATTGTGGCTAACTTGCCTTCTCTCAAGCACATTCACAAATATTTGTCAAGAGTTGTCTTTTTTGTCAAGATATTTTTAGTCCAGTCACAATCATACAGAGTTTTTTTCTTTGTGTGCTGAATATCTCTGGATGTGGCCAAAAATATCTCAGTCTATGCCTGTGAACATGGTTATAAAGGTATTTTTATATGTCTATCAATAAACTAAAAACACAGATAACCTACGGAAAGATCTGAATTCCAAAGTCCGGTTTGAAAGTCACTCACCTTATAAACATAAGGATTCTTCCGAGAATCAGTGAGAATGTCAAATCTGGTGTAGATGTCATTGAGCAGATTGACAATTTTAATGGCTCCCTCTGCTGATGCATGTTTGCTGCAGAACGCATTGAACCCAACAATGCCACTGAAAAGAATTGTCACGTTGTCGTATCGTTTAGCAGGCACGGGCCGCTTATGCCGAAGCTCATTGGCTACAGATGGGGGAAGAACTGAATACAGCAACCTGAAACAAAGAGGTATCATCATTATCATGTACACTCTACAACAAAATACATTCATTGTATTTAATGTCACTGGACAAAAAAAAATTTAATTATATAGTGGTAGCAGTTGTTGTAGCCATTCAAAGCAATACAGTTGTTTACTTCAGTTTTTTTAAGAAAGGTTGTTAAAAAATACCTAAATGATTTAATCTAATACAAAATTAATCCTTTTGTGAAATTCACTTCAACTGACCATGGGTTAATGCGTATCGTTTCATTCTTTTAGACGTTGTACTTTCCCTGAAGGTTGAGTGCTAATTATCCACAGTGCTGTTTGAGTATTGGCTCTCTACATTTAGACATTCATCCATCTGTTCTGTTCTTATTCTGTACTGCCAATGGGAAAAACACAAATACTAACCTCTGTAATCAAAAGGCATTTTAGAATATATATATATATATATATACACAGTGTGTGTGTGTGTGTGTATGTATATATATGATAAAAAATACAAAAGCAAAAGCAGTATTATTATGAAATTACAATTTAAAATAAACTGGCAAACCTGATTTTTTTTGTGTAATCTTCAGTGTCACATGATTCTGAAATAATTTTTATATGCTGCTTTGGTTGCTAAATAAAACAGTTGTGCTGATCAATATTTTGTGAAAACTGATGCATTTTCAGGATTCTTTGATGGAATATAAAGTTAAAAAATAGCATTTATATAAAATAGAAATCTTACTGCATTTACTTATTTCATTTAATTTTATTATGAATTTAATGCATCTTGTTGTTGAATAAAAGTATTAATTTCTTTTTAAAAAATATTACTGACCCCAAACTTTTGAACAGTAATGTATTATTAAGCTTTTGGAAACAAATTGTCTTCATCTCAGACTCCTAGTCCGCTAAATAATTTCTGAAAACATGTCTCTCTCATGTACATATGGTACACTGCCATGGTAACTGCCTTAAGCATCATTTTTGGCCAAAAGTCATAAAAGTGTAAAATTATGGATAAAAAATTGCAGGGCTTGAGACACCTTTCAATGATTTGGTCTGCTCATGGTCTCACAAGAATACGAACAGGTTCTTTATAAATACATTTCACATTATTACTCAGACATCATAAATAATAGACGTTATGCTGGCCCTGTATGTAGTTAAAAATAAATAAATAAACAACATGATTCACAGTAAATACAACACATTGACCAAAAAAAAAAAAAAAAAACTGCTATTTTCTATGAGGCGACACCTACTAGCACAGAATTAATCTGCATATAAAAACTGTATCCTAAAATCATATGCATAAACCTTAAAGAAAATGGCACAGTCACATCTCAGTGTCCTAAATTGAGCAACTGCACAAGTTTCAGTGCAGGACGCCTGCTGCTGAAGATAAGGTTGTACTATTCAGCACAGTCAGAATACGGCCCATTTGTTCACCTGTTATCAATGAGTCACATACATCCAGGTTTCTAAGAAATGCATGTGCACCTAACACTACTGACAAAAAGAGAATGCAAATTTGAAATGAACTAAAAAATGTTTAGAAGGACATAACCACAAGTCAGCAACTCACAGTAATGTAATTTGAGACAGAAATGAGAAAATAACCAAGTCCATATTTAAATGTCTATGAAGATTTAAACCATTCCCTCAAACAGTCATGTTTTAAATTCTGACTAGAATTTGAAACTTGTACACAGGCAGTTGTGTAGCTCTAGCTGGTATTTATTGTCTGTGTGGATGAGAGAGATGGTCTCTGGTGATGTTCAAGGTTCTCCACCAGATTTAATAAACAAACACAGAGCTCAGAGACCGAGGCAGACCGGCTCCCCATGGAGAGCGCTAATACAGCCTCATTTTCCAAGCAGGAAAAGAGAGACGGCCATCTTAAAAAAGCAGTACGCTGGGGAAACAAAGTGAAACCAATATCACACTTTTTTTATCATTACAGCCTTGTGACAGTCTATGTGGCATTGTATCACCAAACTATAGACTCAGAGCAGGACTATAAGGGCTTAGGTTGCCATCTGGGTTTGGGCCTTAGTCGTGAGACCTAAAATTGACCTTAGTCATATTACTCAGTGTATTGGTCTGGATCTGGATCCTCACACATGGTCTCGGATAAGACTGCAGTCTATTTCCAGCTTGCCTTGTGTAACCACCCATTTAGACAGGAAGAGATGGTCTGATTGACATGTAATGTAATTTACAGATTACTGTACAAAGGTAATGATGACATGCTGAGGAGGAGATGAGCCACTTATTTTATTTCTCTGGAAATTACTGTAAGCTCCACACAGACTCTCAAAGGTGCTCATTCAGTAAAGCAGGGAAGGGAAATAATAATGTCAGAAATCAAACAATAATATATAATGTTTAAGAATGTTTGATATTTTCTAGCCTGAGATTTGACAGATTTTTATCTGTCAATAGATTAAAAATCAATTAATCTCATGATATTTTTTGTAATGAACATGATTAATCTATCACAAATGAATTTGCAGAAATCTTCGTCTAGCTACATGTAAACATTTTCATACAAAACTATAGTGTGGTCATTTGCAATGTATTATTGTTAATGAAATTATTTTCACTTTTAAGATAAGGAAAACAATAAAGTTTTTTTTTTTTTTTTGATGGCAAAGATTAATTAAAGAGGTTTTATTGTACAAAGACACCTTTGCTTATACATTATTAAGGGTTTTAAACATCTCATTTGTAATCAGTATTTTCACTGCACTCTCCCAGCAGGTTAGGTGCCAAGGTAAACAGTATATACTGTATGTTCAAAAATTACAATGATTGGTCTGCACTCTATAATATTTCAGTTAAAGCAAGGGATAAAAAAGGGGATAAGAAATGTCTGATTTTTTATCCCCTGCTTTACCTAAAATAAAATATATCATCAAGTTGGCTTGCTTCACAAAAACATTTCATTTAAAACATTGGGTTAAGGCGTTAACTTTGAGAATCCTAAGCAGCGATAACCGGGGCTCAAGCACTTAAGGCATTTAAGCACATAAGGAAAAAATATTTTGTGTTAACATGATTGTAACCACCTAAATCAATGATTAAAAATAGTATTTTGGGTAAATGCAGGTAATTTACCAAAGAAATATGATGTTTTTTAACAGTTATGACTGTTGTAGCACCACTTATGGTCCGATCTCCATGAAACTTTTCATGCTTGTTAAGAGTCATCAGTTAAATGTTTTCACCAAGTTTCGTAAAGTATTGAGTTTTCATTTAGGTTTTATAAGCTTTTGGGTATATTTGGCCACACCCCTTTAATAAATGACCCGTTATAGCTAACCAAAGGACAAAATTCAACATTTTTTTGATAATTATTGATCTAGAGAGTCCAGAGAATCTTACTGCACTGGTTTGATTGAGATTGAGCGAAAAACCTAGGACTAGTTTGCAAAAGTAGGTTTTTTAACATATTTGTGAATATTTAATGAACGATTTGATGCACAGCATTACTCCCAGAGGCAAAGTTGTTCAGAATGAGGAGATCTATCATATGATATGAAGATCATGTGTTTGTGTGAATATATGAACAAGTTCTACAATTTGAGGCCTTTTTATACAGAAATATTGTGTTTTTGAAGGCTTTTTTTACTGTTATAGTGCCACCTATGGTCCGATCTCCGTGAAACTTTGCATGCTTGTTAAGAGTCATCTGACACGTTTTCACCAACTTTCGTAAAGTTTAAAGTTTTTGTTTAGGTTTTATAGGCTTTTGGGTATATTTGGCCAAGCCCCTTTACTAAATTACCTCGTTATAGCTAACCAAGCACAAAATTCAACATTTCTTTTTGATAATTATTGATCTAGAGAGTCCAGAGAATTGTGTTGCAGTGGTTTGATCGAGATTGAGCAAGACACCAGGGACTAGTTTCCAAAAGTAGGTTTTTAACATATTTGTGAATATTTAATGAACTATTTGATTGACAGCAATGTTTCTTGAGGCAATGTTGCTTATTATGAGGAGATCTATCAAATGATATGCATATTGTGTGGATGTGTGAAACACCACGTGATTACTGAGCCATAAAACTTGTTAAAACTTGGACATAATTGAGAATATTTAAATAACACTTCGATTGATGGCAGTGATCCTAGAGACAAAGTTGTTCAGAATGAGGAGGTCTATCATATGATATGAAGATCTAGTGTATGCGTGAATATATGAACTTTTCTTTTTTTACAATTTACGTTAATGTACAATTGAAATATTGTGTTTTTGAAGGTTTTTTTTACTGTTATAGCGCCACCTATTGTCCGAGCTCCATGAAACTTTGCATGCTTGTTAAGAGTCATCTGGCACATGTTTTCAAGTTTCAAGTTTTTGTTTAGTTTTTATAGGCTTTTGAGTATATGTGGCCATGCCCCCTTTTTAAATGAGCCAATTATAGCTAACCAAAGGACAAAATTCAAAATTTTTGATAATTATTGATCTAGAGAGTCCAGAGATTATTATTGCAGTGGTTTGATCAAGATTGAGCGAAAAACCTAGGACTAGTTCGCAAAAGTAGGTTTTTAACACATTTGTGAACATTTAATGAACGATTTGATTGACAGCAATGTTTCTTGAGGCAAAGTTGCTCATTATAAGGAGATCTATCAAATGATATGCATATTGTGTGGATATGTTAAATGTCACGTGATTACAGAGCCATAAAACTCGTTAGCGCCAACTAGAGGCCGATTTCTTTCAAAAGTGAAGTTTGGTGAAGATATCTCATTTTGTTCACGAGTTATAGCCTTTTTCATAAAAAATTGGCCCTCCACTTTCGAACGTTTTGGCGCCCCATTGTGACAGTGAGTCGAAATTTCAACTTTTTTTGATAATTATTGATATGCACTGTCCAGACAATGTTTCTGCACTGGTTTGGTTTAGACTGGGCGAAAAACCTAGGACTAGTTCGCAAAAGTAGGTTTTGGACATAACTCAATTTTGCGGAAAAACCAGACCTCGCAGGGCGAATCTGGTTTTAGAGATTTTAATCATGTTGACCCAAGGATTCCAAAAATATAAAAAATTTTGAGTCTACGACAAGCGGTTTAGGAGTTATGAGCAGTTTTGCGTTTTTGATCGCTGTAGCGCCCCCTATTGTCCGATTGGGGTGAGTCATTGTTTGATAGGTTCTTCCCAAATTGAGCTCTATCATTTGAATCATATCAAGTTTCAAGTTTCTAGGCATTACGGTTTGGTCTGCACGATCAGTTTTATGGTGGAAGAATAATAATAAAAATCCTAACAATTACAATAGGGTTTCAGCACCCCTAATAATAATAACAATAATAAATACCATTGAGTTGGGTTCCACAAAAAAAGTGTAACTGGAAAGTGGGCTAAGCTAAAATTGGCCAAAATGAAGCATGAGCCCAATTTTATGGCCTGTAAAAACTAAACTCAGATGCAAAAAGGGGAAAAGAACTTCATTCTTTTTGCTTTGACATTTTCCCTGTCTGTTATTGCACTCAGACCTCTTTTTGGGTTGTGGGTCTCTGCTGACAATCATTTAGGCAACACCTAAAGTGGTTGTTGTAGGTTTACTGTCATACATCTTGATACATGTAAGACATAAAGAATAGCAAAAGAAAATTAATGAGATAAATAAGGATCATAACACTCAAAACCTCAGGACAAAGACACTCCGAGTTCATTTGGAATGTCACTCACAAAATTTGGCTCTGAGAAGCAACTGACAAAAAAATTTTATGCGTGAAAGGAATGGCATTGAAGCGATAGAGCAGCACTGAAGATCAGGATGAACAGCCGATCAGACATGTACCTCACCAGTTTTTCTTTCCATCATCTTTTCCTGTAAATATAAATGAATGTGTTCCTCCTAAACAACAGTATTTATTGTAATAGGGAAATCAAGTCAAGTCAATCACCACAGTGGCTGGTAAATAAAATTGTCCAGGTACCACTGCAAAATAATTCCTACAGTCCATAATTTCCTACCCTGGTTGACGGTCTTCTCTGGAACTCAGTGTTTGGTTTGGATCTGGGCTTTGAGGGACCTAATCTTGGTCTGGATCAGGGTCTTGAGAGATCTAGATTTGGTCTGGGTTCGGGACGGGTCTGGTGTTGGTCTGGGTTTGTGTATAGGTGAGTGTTCCCTCAAAACAATTTAAAAAAAGAACCATAAATGTTTAAATATCTCTGTGAATACCTCTAACACTGAATTGGAGTACTGTTTGAATGAAACAACATATTCTTTCAATGTATTTAATAACATGCATGTAATATCTTTTTTTTTATATTATTACAAACTTCAACGAAATAAATATAAACGAAATAAAGTTACCAGTGTCATCCCATTGCTTTCAAATAGATGTAGGATTTTCAAGGTAATCCAGTGTTCATTTAAATCAGCTAATAGTCATTAAATATTTCCACAATGTGGCACATCGGAGGACTGACCTGTCTGTCTTTTTCTTCTCATCCTCCAGGGCTCGAAGTGTGTGCTGCAGACGGTCAGTCAGGATCTCCAGCTCCTGGGTCAACTTGTACTCCTCACGAAACTGCTCCCCCAGTAACACAAGGTCTCGGGTGGCATCATGAAGAGGAATGTCACTCAGGTACAGACCTCTCCTTGTCAGGTCATCCAGATTCATAACACTATATATTTAGAAATATAACCTTAATATATACCAATATAGTAGTCTCATTAGAAAATATTTTCACCACATAATAAGTTATCAAACCTTTGTGTGCATGCCATGGGGATTTTTTTTAGAAAAAAAAACAAAAAAACATTCAATCTAAATCAGCAGGAAGGACACACAGTAGCTGTATTTGCCAGTAAAAGAGTGTCTGAACCAAGTGACCTCTTCATATTAGTGTAAGATGACTCACCTCATCTCAGTCAGGCACTTGCGAGAGAAAACACACAAAGTGATTGAAATGAAAAAAAAAAAAACACTTCTAGTAGGATTTGGCTTATAAGGGGCCTACAGAATAACTGGAATGTAAACATTTATTACATACTGGCCCAACTACTGCTGTACATTGCTGACCATTATGTTTAATTTAGGAGGCAATGAACAAAATGTACTTTACTTATTTTGTAAGTAACAAGTAGTACTGATGTTTACATTACACTTTATGCTATTTTATAAGTTATTTCCTTCATAAAAGCTGTATTAAAGGTATAAACCAATGAAGTATGAGTAAAGGTTGCCTGTCTAAATGCACTTTAAAAAGGGAAAATGCGGGAGCTATTTCTACCTGATAAACCACTTTAAAATGACTTTTGTTGGTGTAACATAATATAGTCAAGTTGATTCTGTCAAATTAAATACTATTTTTTTTTTCTAAAACATTAATTTAAGCACATGTAACCACATGAATCAAATTTTAGGTTAATCAATTTCACAAAAATAAAAAAATGAAAATCTAACTTAAAATTGCAGTAATATCTATTTTAATAATTTTTACCTGAAGTCAAGCATTGCCATTTTTAATAATAATAGATATGACTAAATCCACTTGACTACATTAGGTTACAAAAATGAAAATAATTTGAAGGGTTAGAGCAAGTAAAAATAAGTAATTATGGTAACAATTATATGTTACCACTTGCAGTATGTTGACCATCTTCTCCTCAAGTTCATGTGAAGAGCAGTAGAATGATTTCAAAGTGATACAATTATTTTAAGCTAGCAAAATTACCAAATTTGCTTTACTGGTATTATTTCACAGCCTCATCCATCTACCTTGGTGAGCACAGGAAAAGGATGTTCTCAGTCTCAGGAAGTGAGATCATCTGGCCCTTCAGTCTCAGGCAGCTAATCTCTGTTCCTGTGAGTTCATCTTCACTCTCCGCAGTCTCTACATTCAATAGGCCCTCCTACATAAAACCATAAACAAACCTTGTATCATTCCCATTTGCATATTTTTTTTAACATACATGGTTAGCCTTGTATTTGTATATGAGTGTGTGACGTACTGTAGAACTAACAATCATAATTTGCTTTAGAAACTATCAACAACATTTTAGTTAATGAGTGTTGGTGGTTTTATATCAGACAGTATGTAATGTGTTTTGGGGCAGACAGACCTTACTCCGCAGCACAAAGACAGTGTTGATGTGAGACAGGATGCCATGGAAACTGAAGTCTATGTGTGGCCGCACCAGAGAGAACACTGAGGACAGGTTACAGACGCCAGGCTGCAGCTGGAAGATGACACAAATAACTTAACATTTTTTCTCCATCATACTTTAAATATACTTTCTAAATCTCCCACTTTCACATTTCTAAAATAAATTTTTGAGCTGGCGAACCTGTGGCAGAACTCTGAAGATGGCATTGCCACATTGTGTGAGCATGAGGTCCTTGTCAAACATCAGGTGGAATGGGAAAGCCTTGCAGAAGGTATACGGACTGATCCGTGTCTCTTGAGTCCCGTTCTCCTCGAAACCATCCAGGTCTTCATAAAACGCCTCCTCCTCCGAGTCCTTCTCCTCAATCAAGAACTTAATGTGATCACATTCTTCACTCTTCGGCTGAATGACCTGGTACACCCCCACAAATAACAGATTTAGAGTCTCGTGGGTCTTGGGGATTGCATTTCCAGACATTAAATGTGGACACCCACAGAGTGAAGGAAACAGAAAGAAATGACTGGAAGAAAGGGTGGAAGTAAGAGACAGACCGATACAGGGTAATTATCGTTAACCAAAACTAAAACCATAAAAAACATTTTCAGTACTTGAAATAAAACAAACATTAACTGAAATAAAATAAAACATAAAAAATCTTAAGTTTATTTTGTTTTAACCAGTTGCCATGCACCATTTCTTATTTTCATTTAAGTTGAAATATTAAATAAACACAAACTCAATATACTAAAACTTAATAAAAAACTATATAGGTATGGTTGAGGTTATTATTTTATGCATGTTTATTTAATTTATGTATTTATTTATCTATTTATTTTCTAACATATGTGCTGTATATTCTGCACTGCTTATGTTTCATTTTTAAAACAAACTCTAATAAAAATAAAAACTAAACCAAAACATTCATTTCTTACATGAATTAAATTCAAATAAAATAAAAATAATAATCTGGGAAGGTAATTACAATCTAAGTGAATGAGGACAAACTGTAAGCATTAAAATACAGTTTTAAAAGTGTAGCCACAAGACGATAACAATGTGTGTGTTAACATGGTTTTAGTGTGGTCAAAAAAAAAGTTATATCAAGTTTTACAACTTTGTTTAAAATGACTGAATGGTTTAAAAAGTTTTACAGTTCAAATAAGTTTTAACAGAAAAACTTGCGTTTATAAATCCTCCAAAAATAGCCCATTTACTTTCATTATAATACCTGAAAATGAAGGATGAGTTTTTTGTTATTTTTATAATCAGCATTATGCCACAAATGCTGTTGACTGAAAATAGGTTGCACTGAACCCAAAATATTCCTTTAAAGAACACAAATAAAAGTGTCTAATGGTCTCTTGTGATTCCAAACAGTATCTTCTGTTAAGTGCTAAGAGTCCAGGTTCAGGGATCTCATTCCTTAGTCGTTGCATAGCATGTAGACTAAGCAAAGAGAAAGTTAGAGCTTCAAGTGTGTCTGAGTGTTTAATAAAGGAGAATGTTTAGTTTATTTAAGTATGAGTCAAATACAGGAATAACTTTTGGAATTTTTTACACAGTGAAGACACTGGTTGCAGTGATCTCTCTGTTTTGTCTTTAGCAATATCACTGAAAATGGCCCTAAAGCTGTTTTATTGTAGCCATCATATCAACCTGGTCTGAATGCACAGAGGCTGTTGTTTTTTCTCTCTCAGCTTGAAGTTGAGCCCATTTTACTGACGTCAAGTCACTGTCTCTTTGCCCTGCCGTCACCATGACGACGATGGCTAACATTTTTTTCAACAAGTCAGGTGTTGCATTTCGAGGGTCTGTCGATTGGACTCCCTCATTTCACACTAAGCCCAGATGGAGAGAGAGAGAGACGGAAAGAGCAGTCTGCCGTCTGGGGGATGATTAGCTCTTATTAGGTGAGGGGGATTTATTTGGAAAATAAGGCAGAGACTGAAGTGCGGTGACAAAGGATAAACCACAGGGAATTCATCATAATGTTGTTTATCGATGAGCCTCTCTCAGTGAGAAAGATAGTAAATCTACCTCTGGTCTACCTCCTGTCATGTTTGGATGATTGCAGAATTTGGCACTTACATTACTGTTTGTTTAAAAATAGCAGTATATATATATATATATATATATATATATATATATATATATATACACGTTATAATATATAGATTAAGATATATATATATATATATATATACATATATGTGTGTGTGTGTGTGTGTGTGTGTGTGTTATTATATACAGATTAAGATTTTTAAGAATGTTTTTAACAGAAGTCTCTTTTGTTCACCAAGGCTGCATTTATTAAACAGTAATATCGTATACAACTGTTTTATTACAATTTAAAAGCATAGTTTTCTATTGTAATATATTTTAAAATGTAATTTATTCCTGTGATGGCAAATCTGAATTTTCAGCATTATTCTTTGATGAATAGAAAGTTCAAACAGCATTTATTTGAAATAGGAATTTGTTTAAATTTATTTGAAATTTATTTGAATTATTTGATTTTTTGTCTTTTTTGTCAATTATAATCAATTTAATGCATCCTTGCTGAACAAAAGTACTAATTGCTTTTATTAAAAATCTATCTATCTCTCTATCTATCTCTCTATCTATTGTTGTCACTATTGTTGTGTCATTGTGGATATTACTTTTTTGTGCAATAATTCTCTTCTACCATTTGCAGCCAATTTGAATCTGCCAGGCTAAAGACAATTAAAGGAACAAAGCAACATCTATAAGGGAGACAATCTATGCACAGACACAGCACCTTCATCTCAATCTCAGTTCCATGAATCTGCTGTGCAACTGTCTTGATGATCCCTATGACGATGTCCTGAAGACCTTCTCTCTCTGAGTAATAGTGTAAAATGAGGTTGTTCCCTTTCTCTGCATCCGTGCAGCGGAAGGAGGGCGCGCGCATGCCGGGATAGATGGTGCCCAGATGGTCATGCAATGCGTCCAGATTCTGAAAGAGGGAACAAGCTGATATTAATGTGTTGATGTAAAGAGCAGATTTTTGCTAAGCTAAACAAAGTGAGTGCAATGAAAAGGGGTGAAAATGGGGTATCTAATATCTATATTTTTGTAAAGCTTCATACTACACAATATTTAGTGAAATCAGCTTCAGCTATTGTAAACTTTTCTCACATTTTTAATTTTACTATAGGCACAGCTGTATGAAATTTTTCACAAAATAAGGCAAAAAATGACATTCTTCAAAAAACATGATATATAACGAAAGCCATTAAGGATTAATTAAAAATATATAGCTGATGATGTTACTGTCAATAATCTGCATTAACACAGAACATGCTATTTTCATTGCGCAACCTAACATAACTTTTACTATTTAATACTCTATAACTATTTTAAAAATCACCCTCACTAAAAGTACAGTACATGCAGTGTGTGAAATAGAGAACAGACAGTGTTATGTGCGTCACTTTCTCAACATTGCTGCTGCTGATTTTTGGGTGAAAAAAACAGTAGCCTCTTACTTGTAAGAATTCACGGACATTGGAGCCCAACACTCGAAGGATAGTGTCATAGCCAGATTCCTGACAGAACTCAAAAAACATTTTCCCGAACATTTGCAAGATGCCTCCAGCATCCATTTCTATAGAAGAAGAAACCATTTAAATCAACAGGCAATTCAAGAAGATTTTTACATTTAAACAAAAGTAATTTTGTTACATTTCATTGTATAAGTTAATCATTATATTGTTCTGTCACTTCAACCTGTGAATTAATAGAACATTCATAAAAGGTCACTTTTGATTTAATAAACCACTTAATAAATAAATCAATTTAGGTTTTAGCAAATGATATACCTCCATCTTTCCAGAACTACAACAATAACAGAAACAACCTTACTTAGTACTTTGCTTGCAGCAGCCACAAGGTCGTATGTTTTGGCGTCTTCATAGATAATTCTGACCAGAAACTGTCCTTCTACATCAACCTGAGCCTCTCTCCTAAAAGACAAATATAATATAAAATATTTAAAACATCAAGTAATTACTATTACATCTTTAACATTAATTAAAAACTAAAAAATGTTTAATTAGAATTTTTAGACTACAAGGTAATTACATATATTTAAATTTTGAGAAAAATGAAAAAGAATATGTAATAAAAACATGAAGATTGTTAGAGTCAGGTCAAAATGTGATTTGCTTGGACACATTACTAAACTGTAAGCTGAAAACAATAAAAATCAGCTTTGACTAAGAATGATGACCAAAGAGAAGTTCAGCCAAAAAGTCACAATAGTATCAACAAAGGAAAACACTTGTAAAACACAACCTAAAAATAGAAATAGAAACATCATTAATCATGTCTTGTACAGTGCACTGCGAGATGCAGCTAACCTTGTGATAATACTGAACCTTGCAGAAAAAAATGCTGCAATAACTGAGTCCAACTACTTTAATGTTGCCAGAAAATCAAGTGAGACTCAAGCTCACAACTTGAGCCTAAACAGGCTCTAAAACATTTGTTTACATTAAGCACAGCTGTGACTTGAAAAGACTGCTCTTAAAAGTCATGTCAAAGAGACGGAGGAAGTTAAATAAAGCTGAAATGTTTGTGCAAGAGGAAAAATTTGTACGCATGTGACTTCACCCCATGACATGTTATACGTGATTTCTCATGCTCTGAATTCATGAAATAGAGCATATGGTAGTACAGACTGGCCAATCACAATATACTGAGCTATAGATACCACTAATTGTATATCACTGATATCATTGAGAAAAAGTGTTAAGAATAAAATAGCATTTGCTGAAATTTTATTTAGAGTTCAAACCAAAGTGTCATTAGAGCACACTGATAGTCACACACACCTCTCCTTAAAGGGATAGTTCACCCAAAAATGATAATTCTGTCATCATTTACTCACCCTCAAGTAGTTCCAAACCTGTATGAATGTCTTTGTTCCGCTGAACACAAAGGAAGATATTCCGAAGAATGTGGGAAACAGAGCAGTTCTGGGGCACCATTGACTTCCATAGTATTTTTTTCCCCTACTATGGAAGTCAATGGTGCCCCAAAACAGCCTGGCTACAAACTTTCTTCAAAATATCTTCCTTTGTGTTCGGCAGAACAAAGAAACTCATACAGGTTTGGAACTACTTGAGGGTGAGTAAATGATGACAGAATTATCATTTTTGGGTGAACTATCCCTTTAAGTCACCTGAATTTATATATCTGATAACATCTATTATATGCACAGACACATATTTTCAAATAGAATATACAGAGTGCACATAAATGCAAAAACAAACAAAAAAATTACATAATAGGAATATGATAGTAAAAGATTGTCCATGATGTATTAGAGAAGTCCATATGAACTCACTTGATGTCCTCCCACACATCTGGACCATAATTTCTCAGCACCAGGAGTTCCAGTGCATGGTTCACAAAACCGTACTGCCGAAAAAAAGAGTGAAGTATACAGTTGTGAAATTCATACATGATATAATAATATGTTTGTATATACACTACATGCAGTGTAATGCATTATTTGCCTTTTCATTGTTTACATATTCAATGTGCCATCTATACAAACATGTTGTAGTGCTTTTTGTGCGTAAGACATGAGCTGTTATGAACATTAGTGTATTTTATCACACTGTGAGGCAATACAGCTATTGTTCACCTATAATACAGAAATACATATTTGAGCAATGCCATATTTACATCGCTTTTATACCACCGATGCTACCGTAAGCTGCAAAGCAAATATTAACGTGAATAAGGAGTACAGAATAAATATAGAAATGTAAAAGAAAAAAGCATATTATTGCTACATACCATGTTTGGATTAATTCGCCAGTCCTCTGTTTGTGATAGCTTAAATCACTAAACACCAGCACTGACAAACTGTGCAGCTGTTACGAGTGAAAGCACCATTCCTGAAGCGAGCTCATTGTTATTGACAGAGGATGCAGCCAACGAGAGCGCAGGGATGCAAAAAGTAACGTTACTACACACAGCTGGTTCTCGCTATTTGCGTTTCACTGCATCCCGGATTCAGGAATTATATTACGTTGAAGGATTGGCTCATGAATATTCATTACGCAACATGACGTTTGTCCAGAATACCAATCTGATTGGCCGCGAGGTTGACGCTAGTAGGTGGGCGCTACACAACGATTCCTACTGTGGTTGAAGGCCTGGGTCATGAATATTAATTAGGTTACGTTTTGTAAGCTCCGGGAAGGTTACCAAGCAACGCCAACATGACCTTATTAATATTCATCGACTAAGCTTTAGCAAGCGGAATGTTGTCAGGATATGTTATCGTTGTTGGAGTTGTTTAGAATTATCTTAATATTGTAATCAGTCTAATTAATGAAAAAATGTATCAAATTAAGAAAATGAATTCGTAATTTCATACCCTATTGATTTTATTATTTTATGAAGACGTTTAAATTTTCATGAAGCTTACACTTTGTTCTTAGTCAATTTGATAGCAAGATATAGCCTAATATTTCTTTAATATATAAATTTCAGATTAATCTCTAATTTGTTATGCTTTATATAGTAAATGAAATCAGTTAAACCTGAATGTCATATTTAGGTTTTATATTCTGAAACAATTAATTAAACCTGTTGGATTCCTGTTGTAATTATAATTCAATTTTATTTATTTATTTATTTATCTTTGCTAGCAAGAAATACTAATTTCTTCACTTCTTTTGGAATTTTATATTTAATAATAGGCCTATGTAGTGATGAATATAGAGGAGCCGAATGAAATTCACCACAGTGTGGTATTTTAGGCACAGACAGGTTTATCATAGCATTTTTGTATTGTGCTTCTGATACATTATTACTTTTTATGAAGCATGTTAATCTTATTTTAAAAAAAATAAATAAATAACCCACATGACCCCTGTTTTGTTTAACAACATTTTTAAACATCGTTAGGACTTGCGTTATGTGAACAGTGTTATGTGAAATCTTAGGAGACAAAAGAATTTAGAATAACGCAACAGTGTTATCTTTTTGTGGTCTCGCTTTCAGAGGTAAAAGAGCAGGTCGCATTGAAACACAGACTTTAAACAAACCAAACCTTGAATAAAGCATGTTTATTACAGATCTATTACAATACAAAAAAGTCACAATGTTTACTTTAAGGATGACTGTGGTTGGGCTCTGCTAATGTGAACCTTTACTGTGTGCTTTTTTCCCCTTTACTGTGTGGTGCACTACAATGAAATGTGCTCTATTCAGACTATTGAACTGATACTAATTGCCCCATACACAATAAATGATTCACTCTATTGGTTCTGTAGCATTTAAAGAAATAGTCATTATAAACACAAATGTGGATGACATTCTCTGCTTTTTAGATTTTTGGTATACAGTCAGGAAGTCACCATAAACTAAATACTTTTTTAAAACAAAACATGTTCTGCCAAACAAAAATCTGAGGTTTTAAACCAACACTACTGTGAACAAAAACTGTGCACAGTAAAACCCTTCTAATGAGTGTTATTTGATAGCTTTTTGGCAACATTCAACAGTTGGATGATAAACTACCTCTGGCTCAACTAAAAAGATACACAGAGTGACAGGCAGTATTAACCCACTGTTTCCAGCATTTGTGTCTTAAAGATTTTATGTTTTTTTATCCACTGGGTTGAGTTTCGGCTGTAGCACAGCCAGTGGAAGCAGCACTTGTCATTTGATCGTGAGCCTGGAGGAAGTAACAAACTCCAGGGATGTCGGCAGGGAAGTTGGGCGGAAGATCCTCTCTTGTCCGGGGGATGAGAGTGAACTCTGGACAATCTTTTAACAATCTGAAATGAGAGAGAAGCAACAAATTGTCTTAAATCCCACATGCAGGTACACAGTAAACTGTTAGTGTTAAATCAGCTCTAACAGAGTGGAATATTAAAATACTTGTACTTGTTTTGGCTCATCCAGAATGATTTAATAAGGAAGATCTTCATGTGTTATTCTTTCTTAAACATTAAAAAACACATCCATTTGGTGGAATGTTCCTGTTCTTTGTTCATTTAAAATGAATGCAGTTGCTTTTACTCACACCTTACTGTACAATAACTGATTCACTGTTGCTCTCGATAACGTGTAAAAATAAATTTACCCTGACTTAAAATTCAAAACTGTAAAATAATAAAATAAACATTTAGTCAAACACACTTGCCAATATGTTCTGAATACAGAATAAACAAACAGGATAGTTGTCTCTGTTTATACCTGTATGTGGTGGGACTGACGTTAATCTTTCTTGGCTGGCTGCAGGACTCAAACTTGTTGGCTAATGTGACGTTATTGCCAAAAAGGCAGTAGCGGGGCATTTTAACACCGACTACACCAGCCAAAACCGAGCCGGAGTGGATCCCGATACGCATCTGAGAATAAAACAAAGCAAAGTCTCCCTTAAAAAAATGTTTTCTTCACATCTTTCTTCTCAAATATTCTTTTTATGTTCTTTATTGCAAATTTTAGTCCCCTGTAATGTTTTCCAAAATATATTTATCATTTAAACAATGATAATTCAGAAGCTCAAACCGAATCTTTAAACAAACATAAATACTTTTCTCCAAAACGAATGTTTGTTATATAAAATTACCATAGTTTTGTATCTATAAAGCAGCAGTATTCATGATCTAATTCTAAATCTGATAACTAATTCCACTTCACAATTGCACTGTTAAGAAAAAACTGATTGTGCCTATTTTTGAGTCTAAAATAGGATACATTAGATGTGACCTTTCAAAGGTTATTCGCCCTTTGTAGTGGGAGTTTGTTTGCACAAAAATATATAAGCATTCTAATGAGTCACGCATTTTTTTTAAATTGAGAATTTGTTATTTTACTGACCAAAAACACTGTTGAAACATTATGTTGCATTATTTTGTTTCAACTCAGCAGTCTAGCAAAGGTTTGCATGACTAATGAGAAAAGATTTAGAAAATCACGCAAAACATAAAATGTTAAAAATTACATGGAACATTTGACTCTTTCATATTCATGCTACAACTACACAAAATGTAGAAAAACCTGATGAAACACTAACCTTGATAACCTCCCCCATGGGAGTCGTGACCTCATCAGACAATTCCATCATCTTTAGAGCCATGAGAGCAATCCGGACAGCATGGGTCGGGCTCTCTTTGTGCAAGCCTCCAGCTACACAGTACGCATCGCCAATGGTTTCCACCTTGAATGCACAAATGAGGACATATGAAAGGTTACGAGAGCAGAGTGCTAAATATTTCATAACACACCTCTGGGTATATTCAAGGTTCATGCCGTAATATTCTGATTTCCCACTCATGTGACATCCATGTGTTAGCTAAAACCAATTATTAGAACAGTCTGCATTTGCACAACAATTACAATTAATATTTAATTTAAAGTGAAAAAGTGACGTGACGTGAATTTGTGCTATGCATTTCACCCATCCAAGTGCACATACACATACGTACACACACCATGAACACACACAGTTTTAATTAAATAATTAAGAATATTAAATAATTATTTTATATTACATTATTTTATTTTATTTTATTTTTTGCATAATACTAAAAGCTCAATAGTGCATTCCCAACCATGCACCAGTTTACGTTAACTGACTATTGATAATTCTGACCACAAAAAAGAATTTGCTGTTTCTTACAATGTGAACATAGAAGATTCAATGTTGAAAGTTAGCTATTTTGAAACCAGCTATAACGAACTAACTTTACGTTAACAAAATAGTACATCATGACAGCTTGAGAGACATTAATGCCCTGTTATTGCACATCCAGTTTGGAGATGTTTGAGACACACATCATGAACCAGCTGAGATATGTTGGGAGAAGACAAGAGGGGAATCTATTTTAGGATATAGATGTCTGTAAGAATGTAAGCAAAGCCAGACACTAAGCTAAACATTACCTCCACCGTCTTTTACAGGAAATTCATCTCTGCTGCATGTGTATGGGAATTTCTGCTATAGATTACATTAGCGAACCTCCCAGTGGTTTATGAGCCAGCACATCAAAAATTATGAAATTAATTATTGTTTGGTTTAAAGATTTCATGTGAACGATCGTTCAAAAATCCCAAGGGCCTCAAGATACAGTTAAAGGAGAATATTTTTGCAATCTGTAAAAAACCCCCACAAAAAACAGCCCCATTTTATTCACCATTTTTTGCTAGTTTGAAGCTGAAATACCTAAAAAGGAAGACTGTGCACAATACCAAAAACACCACTATTCATTCATGAGGAATTTAACACTTATCAGTCGTTAGCGGCAGTGAAATGTTCTACATAGTTTTATTTGTTTGGAGCTAACAGCTATACAGCAATTTCACCCACCTTATACACATCCAGCTCACCGCAGTGGTGATCAAACCTAGTGTAGAGTTCACTGAGCATGTTCACCACCTGCATGGGCGTACATCGTGAGCAGATCGCAGTGAAGCCCACGATATCTGAGAACAGCACGGTGACATGATCAAACTTTTTTGCCTGCACAGGAAGTCCCTGCCACAAACGCTGAGCGACGTTCCCTGGGAATATCGTGAAGAGCAGCTCTACCGTTCGCCTCTTCTCTTCTTCAAGGGCTTGGTGTGCCTGTTCCAGAGCAGCTTTGGCTTTACCCAGACGTTTTTTTAGTCCATCCTGGGCCTTGGTCTGCTCCCCAACCAGAACAACATCTCGTAATGCATTGTGGATGGGGATGTCAGAGAGGTAGAGGCCCCGGCCTGTCAACTCCTCCAGCTTATCCACACACGGAGAGCCGAGGAAGAGGAGAGCGCTCATTTCTGACATGAAGATCATCTGCCCCTTCAGGTCCATATGCTACAATGAGAGGGTTGGGAGAATGGGAATTAATTCAGTTTAGTTTTGGACTAGTTTGTTATGAGACCAATGTAGAAAAAAAAAATAATATACATGTGTATATTACAGTATAGGTTACGTTAATATAGTTTTTGTAATATAATATATTATAATAACACTCTCATGGCAGTTTGTAACTATTTTATGTTTTGGAAAATTCTAATGAATTTCATACAATCTTTTTCACGTTTTCATACTATCTGCTTTTGCCACATTGAAGGTTTGGTTTAGGCATGGGGCTACAAGTGGACCTTCACTTTTCAAAAAACAACAACAAAAGAATCTTCATTCAACTTTCATACAAATTTGCCACCAATTTGCCAAAAATGTTAAATAGTTTTCTCATGAGATCACTTTGAATATAACTTCATATCATTCATCTTGCTCAGAGGTATTCAATATGCACTTAGCTTGCACATTGATTTTGAAGTATGCTCCAGAATGCTGTCAAGTCGTCCTAACCCTATCCCATCTGCTTGAGTTCATAGTTTTATTTAGGAAAATAATTGGAAATATGGAAATAATTTCTTTGCTGAAATGATGTCCATGTGCCTTCCAAAGTAATATATTTAAAATACATTTATTTCATACTAAGTATAGTTCAAATCTATTAACATATTTACTGACATTTCACTCGAGACTTACTGATATAAAAATCATAATTAAACTTTATTTGGAGTGCTACTACACAATGCTCATATCTTAGTATTAAACCTAAAACGTCTTTTAATGTCACTATTGATGAGGATTGTACGATCTTTGAATAATATTGGTCTTTAAATGCAAGAAATTTAAAGTGTGCCTAAAGTATACTTGCAATAATTCCACTTTAGCACAATCAAATATACTTAAAAAAATCTTTAGTTGGACTTCAGCACTACTTCCACACAATTAAAGTGCATTGAGCACAAAATTAATTGTTCCAATTTAGCAGACTTTAAGTATACCTGTTTAGTATACCAACAGTACAATTGCAGGGTGTTTTTATTACAGTAAGTGCATAATACAGGTGCATCTCAATGAATTAGAATATCGTGGAAAAGTTCATTTATTTCAGTAATTCAACTCAAATTGTGAAACTCGTGTATTAAATAAATTCAATGCACACAGACTGAAGTAGTTTAAGTCTTTGGTTCTTTTAATTGTGATGATTTTGGCTCACATTTAACAAAAACCCACCAATTCACTATCTCAACAAATTAGAATACTTCATAAGACCAATAATAAAAAACATTTTTACTGAAATGTTGGCCTTCTGGAAAGTATGTTCATTTACTGTATATGTACTCAATACTTTATAGGGGCTCCTTTTGCTTTAATTACTGCCTCAATTCGGCGTGGCATGGAGGTGATCAGTCTGTGGCACTGCTGAGGTGGTATGGAAGCCCAGGTTTCTTTGACAGTGGCCTTCAGCTCATCTGCACTGTTGGGTCTGGTGTCTCTCATCTTCCTCTTGACAATACCCCGTAGATTCTCTATGAGGTTCAGGTCTGGTGAGTTTGCTGGCCAGTCAAGCACACCAACACCATGGTCATTTAACCAACTTTTGGTGTTTTTGGCAGTGTGGGCAGGTGCCAAGTCCTGCTGGAAAATGAAATCAGCATCTCCATAAAGCTTGTCAGCAGAAGGAAGCATGAAGTGCTCTAAAATGTCCTGGTAGATGGCTGCGTTGACTGTGGACTTCAGAAAACACAATGGACCAACACCAGCAGATGAAATGGCAGCCCAATTCATCACTGACTGTGGAAACTTCACACTGGGCTTCAAGCAGCTTGGATTCTGTACCTCTCCAGTCTTCCTCCAGACTTTGGGACCTTGATTTCCAAATGAAATGCAAAATTTACTTTTATCTGAAAAGAGGACTTTGGACCACTGAGCAACAGTCCAGTCTTTTTCTCCTTAGCCCAGGTAAGATGCTTCTGACAATTGTTTCTGTTTCAGAAGTGGCTTGGTAGCCCTTTTTCTGAAGACGTCTGAGTGTGGTGACTCTTGATCACTGACTCCAGCTTCAGTCCACTCCTTGTGAAGCTCTCCCAAGTGTTTGAATCAGCTTTGTTTGACAGTATTCTCAAGCTTGTGGTCATCCCTGTTGCTCGTGCACCTTTTCCTACCCCATTTCTTCCTTCCAGTCAACTTTTCACTTAATATGCTTTGATACAGCACTCTGTGAACAGCCAACCATTCAGTAATGACCTTCTGTGACTAACCCTCTTTGTGGAGGTTGTCAATGATTGTCTTCTGGACAACTGCCAGATCAGCAGTCTTCCCGATGATTGTATAGGCTATTGTGTAACCATTTTGAAGGTTCAGGAAACCTTTGCAGGTGTTTTAAGTTGATTAGCTGATTGGCATGTCACCATATTCTAATTTTTTTGAGATAGTGAATTGGTGGGTTTTGTTAAATGTGAGCCAAAATCATCACAATTAAAAGAACCAAAGACTTAAACTACTTCAGTCTGTGTGCATTGAATTTATTTAATACACAAGTTTCACAATTTGAGTTGAGTTAGTGAAATAAATGAACTTTTCCACGACATTCTAATTCATTGAGATGCACCTGTATGTAAATGTATTTGTAGTATACTTAGCATGAAATAAATGTATTTCAAATATTCTTTAGTATATTTATTTTTCACTAGGGTTATTTCAGCCAGATCTTTTAGTTGGCAATATTTACACTCTTTTTTTCAACCAGCTTATCAAGAGGTGAAAATGAAATAAATTCAATGTGTTTGTATCAAACTAACAGCATTGGTCTTTAGAAAAACTTGTAAAAGGATACTTTAACACTAATAAAGGAAAGAACATAAGACTAAACTCTACATGAACCAAATGAATGCACAAACTTATAATAATGCCTCTGTACCAATAATGTATATTGTGTGTACTGTATGTTTCCAAAATGAATCTACTGTATGAGGTTGCTATGCTTTTTCCTTTTGTGTGAGCGTAAGGGTAGATCTCATTAATAGAGGCTTTGAGGGGCCTTCCACGTCTTGACATTTGCCGCCATGTTCATTTCATCATCTGCGTGGTACAGGACTTTATTGCATTGCCCTTATTATACTGATCATCTGCAACCCAAGAAACTGAGACTTGCCATTAAAAATTCCCCTCAACCACCTCATAAAAACTCATCTCAGATCTGCACGAAGATAAACCTATGAGGAAAAATCCTACTAATTACTTTGGACTGATTAGTTGAATCATGTTGGGCTTTTTAATTGTCTAATCAACATGAAACCCAAGGCAATCTTTGATTCCTCTTTCTCTTTGATGTCGGTGTGATAAAATGACACTTAGACCTTCAGAAGTTCACATTTCAAATGCATACCAGCATACGAACGCATTCAAAGCTGCAAACTTAGGTGTTTTTTTCTTCACTCTGTTTGACTTGTCTTAGCTAAGCAATAAGCTTGATGTTTTACAATTTCCCAGGTAAGCAGTTTCACACGTAACAGGTTGCCCATTGTTAGCATCAGCATTTCAGTACATAGGACACAAGGACAACCTTATTGCAGAGGGAGAAACAGTAAAACAAAAAATACCTTTCCAGGGCTGTCAGCAGAGCTCGCTCCATGCTGTTTCACCCGAAGCACAAACTGGGTGTTTAGCATGGTTAAAATATCCTGGAAGCTGGCTCGTATCTCAGGTGAAACAATAGCAAAGTGCTCGTTGAAAACAGTTCTCCTTTGCCCATCTCTGCATCGCCCGAGCCTCCTCCTCAAGCCATCTCCAATCTGCATCAGGCTCATTTCCTGATCTAAGAGAATGTGGAAGGGAAAAGTAGAGTAGAGCAGTGAGAGGGGAATGTCTCCAGATGAGTGTGTCCTCATGGGGCTTGGTGTGAGGCTTCTGCCGTCTCTCACTACTACTGAGTACAGCAGATGAGGCTGATGATTGGCCTGTAGAGCACCACTGTCTTTACCACCGACATCCATTCTGACCTCCACCCGTGTGGAGTAGAGCAAACACGCCGCCGCCTGGATGATACCCGAGAAGAAGAGATCGGTGGTGGGGAGGGGATTGAAGAAATAGACGGTTAGGAGTCCTGGATCTTTGTCCAGGCAGAGGATGGAGGCTTGGTGGATGTAACGCTGAACTTCTGGGGTGGGCGGTGTGCTCTGCTTTAAGAGAACATTGAAGCTGTTGAGAAAATCATGGAGAGCTCCCCCCACCACATGGAGAATATGACCGTCCTCCTCATAACAGTCCCGAAACACCTCCAGACCCAGAGAAATCTTTAGCGTATCCATGGGGATATCTGGGATTTAATCAGTATAATTCATTAAAAAATTAAATGAATATTTAGATTATATAAATATACATTTTTAATGGCTCTTCTTACCTGTTTTAAGGGAGAAGTTTCTCATAACATCTGATAATTGTTCAGCATTGTCCATTGTCTGAGACACGTCAGAACTGCATGCTACAGGGCTTTGGACACATATATTAAACCATAGTCAATAAATTAATATGTAGAATGGAATAACGAGAACAACATTAGAACACTTTTGAATTTGAGGTTGAACTAGGAAACAAATACATAGGCTGAATTTCAGCATATACAATATTAATATAATGTAAGCTATATAATTATTCACATTGACAACATTATAGGCTATATAATTTGAAAATTTGTATGTAATGTAATGTATAAAACAATGAGGAAAAATACTGATGCAGTACAATTATTACATATTGTCATGAGAATGAACACAATAACACAATAATTCTGTATGGAAATTGTAAATGATGGACAAATTGTCAAAATTTGAAATGTGATAAAAAGACCATTTAAATTCTCACAGATGTAAGATGACAATGAAAAAGAACATCTTACCAACTCATGTCTATCTGCTGTTTCATTACTCTGATCAATGCATTTCGTAATTTTTCGAACTAAAAGAAAAAGAAAATACATTAAATATAGCATAGCTTGTGTTTTTTTAAATATATTTTAATTGATAACAGTCGTTTGTGTGTCTTGCACATTTTTCTTAATTACAATATTCCATTTGCGCGCGTTGCATGTATACACTGGACATAACGCAGATATAAAACAATTTTTCCAATGCAATGTATAAGAATTTGCTGCAAAATATTATCAGGTGAATTAGACACATCAAACAAATGAATTTACCTCCGGGCACACCAGTTTTCGGATGCTCTCGCCCAGTGAATGCAGATTAACTTTGCTCCGGCTTATTTTGCGTCTGGGCAGAATGTTTGTGTTTGTGCCCTGCACCTCTCTGGATACTGGCACAACATTCACCGCACTGCTTTCCTCAAAGTCCGCGGGTTCCTCATTTCGAACGACCATAGAAAACGGGCATTCACCCGCAATCTTAAGATCCTTCAGTTTAGCGCAAAACATTCTTTGCGTAATAGTCCTCTCCAAACGTGCAGCAGAAATGTCTACATGGTGAACATCCGACTGAGACCATTCCTACCCATCCGAATCCAGGATAGAAGCATTTCCACTAGGTGATGGAAAAATATCAGCCCAGAAAATATAATTTTCCCGCACACACACGTCTTACCCAGGACTAAGCTATTTCAAACTTATCAGCAGCTTTTCCGCTTGCATACAATATTCATAGTAAATTACAGGGGCAAATGATAAGCCAAGGATCATTAAGTATGGCCAATCACAGGACCCAGTGGAACCTCCAGCTAGCCAATGGATGCACCGGCACGCAGAGCTCCTTAAAGATGTATTATGCTCGTCTGGAGATGCGTGATGTTCTCCTGGAGATGCTGTGTGCACGCTCATCACCAAAGAACTGGCTGATGATTTTAGAGGATCTCCGTTCTGCACCGAGTGCTTGCTCGATCCTCATCTTATTATATATGCTTTCAGTGACGTATAACAAATATTTAAATGTCATATAGGCTATAGTCTAACCCTAAGGTTGGATACTTATGCAAGATCACGTTTTCTTTAATTCGGATTCCGAATGATCCGATGCGCAAATGGAAACGCTCTCAACATGCACTTGAATCTGTCACGTATCATATTTGAACCAAACAATTCGGACACATGCAGCGCTTTGGGCCACTCAGATGTATGCCCAGTTTCGCGCAAAAATAAATTGCAATGCAACTCATTAAAGGCGCGAGATGTTATATAATGGTATCAAGGCTTTGCGTTCTTTCATAGGTCTCTTTGCCATGAACAGGCAGCCTGGACTTGTCAGGCTAATAAGGAACATCGAGTTCACAAGATCACACTATAATTCCAGTTGAAAGAGCCTAATTATTTTGATTAAAAAATAATAATAATAATAATAAAAATAAAAAAATTAAAAAAAATGCATTTAACAACTAAAACACCCATATAGGCCTATTTATATATATATATATATATATATATATATATATATATATATATATAAATCCTCACAATAAATTTGACAATATTTCATACATTTATACAGGCATTCATTCTTGCTTGGTGACAATGACTTGTTTTTGACGTAGCAATGGTCTTGAAGATTTCATTAGGGACCTGCAGATACTGCAAGAGCTGAGGAGATTCTAGTGCAAAACAGATCAATAACATGTACACAGATCAATAAAAACTTGAAATCAAGTATTCAATTATTTTGTTCATCGCTGGATTTGGTCAGTGACATGTTTCTGAAATAATTTGGAAAAAAAAGAGACTTGGAGATCACCCTAACATCATGGTTACCTTGCATTATTGGCATGTTAGAATGTCTAAAATAATTGTATTTAATTAACATTTTGTTGGAAATAAATAGATAAATAAAAATTAGATCTCTGTAATATCTCATTGCTTCTAGACAGCTGTGTAATTAAATGGGGAGATGATAGCCTACTTGTGCTAGAATTATTTATTTATTTCTCCTGAGACAAAATAACAGAATCTTGTATGTGGGGGGGAATTAATAACTAAATAAATATATAAATAAATAAATAAATTATCTTTTATTTGCACCTGTTTTGGGTTGTTATGAGACATTCAGTCTCCATCCATTCTCCGCTACTATTCTTATCAGTAGTTGAACACGTAATCAAAATAGTACAAACAAAGTACAAACAAGCAGGCAATGGGATCTGCAGGATTTTGAATGATGGGATTTAACATTTGTATGGAAATTTGCAGAGCTTTCGATAAAGTTCTGTGGGCCGCATAATCCATGGACATAAACAATACAATTTTTCTCAAAATATTGACTTTTCTTAGTTCACAGTAAACTAAATCTTATGCATATTTAATATTGCACTCTTTTCACATTCAAATCAAATTAGGAGGACATCTTCAAATTAAGGAGGAAAAGAAGGTCCCAACAAATTTTTAAAGGATGCATGACTTTCATGACATTACCTCATTTTAATAAACACTTTAATTGAAATTAAGACTAAGAAAAGACAGCATGTATTGGAGGTTGCAGATGCTGAATCCATCATCAGTTCATGGGACTCAAATAGCTCCATAAGATCTCACTGATTAACAAACAAGGGGAATCACATGGGCAGCTATACTGCAGAGTGCAGTGATCATTCCTCTGATTTACATTAATGGCTGCCTGATGGCCACAGATATGTCAACACATTATGCCATGCCAGTATTTTTCAGACTTTTTTTTTTTTTTTAGCTTTAGAGTTATGCATATGCATTCCGCTGTTTTTTATTTGGTTGTTTATGTTTTCTGTGTACATGCTGTATGTGTATGTGATATTGGCCTTGATCATATCTGTAATCATTATGTAAACACTGGCTACTCATCAGCATTAAAAAAAAAAGAGTTTGCCTTAAAGCTGCCAACTTGGAGCCCAAGCTTCACTGGAAGCACAGAGAAGATGAAAGTGCGACATTTGTTTCCTTCTTAGTTTGTTAGTTTCATCCTCATTTGTCTTCGATAGCGCTTTTTGGTTGCATGATGTCAAGCTTTGACTCTATTTTTGCCCACATGCTTTAAAAGCCATACAGCGCCAGCTATAATCATCTCAGTCTTCTATTCTCTCTCTTTCTCTCTGACCATGCATAAACCTGACAAATATTCAGTCTCATGCTAAAATAGCCCTCCATTAAGAATTCATTGCTTTTAAAACCATTAAAGTTTGGAACAAAACAGGGATTTTTGACAATCCAAACCTCTGTTTACAGATTTGACCCAATTTTGCACCAAACCGGGTTTGATTTTACTTCTCTTTGCCCCAGAATAGCAGTAGTTTGATTATGTGTCATAGCAGGAGTTTTATTGTCAAACAAATGTATTTTTCACCTTTCTTTTCAATAAATGTTAATGTAGCTGCAGCTAAAATTATGTATTGTCTGTAATTACAAAGGGCTCCGACACATGAATACAAATATTTTACCACAGAATGTCACTAACTAAATTAAGTCTCCAATCTTCATGTCTGTCACAAGCATGACTCATTTAATCGTGCCATCAGTTCGTTAGCGTACGTCATGTTTGGTAGAAGTTGTTTATTTTCCCAGTGGTGCCAGGCATGAATAATTCAAATTCCATGGGTACTGTGAGACATATGCAGAACTGGAATCACTGCTAGATCTGTGCCTAATGTAATAGAGCAATGAATTGATTTTTACATTTACAATGCACCAAGTCAAAAATCGTGAATTATTCCTCAGTGGTGGCAGAGGGAACAAGCCTCCCTGTGACTTGTGAAACAAACGATGCTACAGCTGAGATGGTCAGAAGAACAATAAGAGCAGATGTGTGTCTTTATGTTATTTATCCATTCACAAGATAAGCATATAAAATGGAAACATAGTGGGGGCATATATATGGGCCTATATGTAATCCTACAACCATACCACCATATATACAGTGTATAACATGGGTGTCAAACTCTGTTCCTGGAGAGCCGCAGCCCTGCAGAGTTTAGTTCCAAACCTACTCCAACACACATGTAGTTTTCAAATAAGTCTAAAGGACCTGATTAGCTGGATCAGGTGTGTTTAATTAGGGTTGGAGCTAATTCAGTTTGACACCCTTCGTATATAACAAGGTTATATGTATAACACCATGGTTCAAAAGTTTCTGGTTGTCTCTGGTTGCTCACCTGCATTTATTTGACTGAAAATACAGAAAAGGGTAACATGTGAAAGATTATTTCAATTTAAAATAACATGTCATTTAATAACATGTAATTTATTCCTGTGATGGAAAAGCTGAATTTTCCATTCGAACAAGCCATTACTCCAGTCTTCAGTGTTACATAATCCTTCAGAAATCATTCTACAACCCCAATTCCAGAAAAGTTGGGACGTTTTGTGAAATGCCAAAAAATTAAGAATATGTTATTTGTCCATTCTCTTTGACCTTTATTTAACTGATTAAAGTACAAAGAAAAAATGACAGTGTTTTCACTGGCCAACTAAATTTTATTTTGTAAATATAAACAAATGTTGATTTTGATGGCTATTACACAATCCAAAAATGTTGGGACAGAGGCATGTTTACCACTGTCAAATCACCTGTTTTTTAATTACACATTTAAAGCAGCTGGGAATTAAAGATGCTATTTTTTTTTTTTTTTTTTTTTTTTTTTGCAAGCAATATTTTTGCCCAGTCTTGCTTGATACAATGTAAATATGATCAAAGAAGGCTGTGGAAATAAATCTGCATTGTTAATCCTTTTGATCTATTATTTTAAAAAATCACAAATATCTAACCTTTCATTGGAGAATAAGAATTTAAAATGGGGGGAAATATCATTATGAAATAAATGTTTTTTTTTTAAATACAGATTGGACACAATTAACGGTACCCTTTTATTCAATACTTTTTGAAACCTGCATTTGCGAGTTTAACAGCTCTAAATTTTCTCCTATAATGCCTGATGAGGTTAGAGAACACCTGACAAGAGATCAGAGACCATTCCTTCATCCAGAATCACTCCAGACCCTTTAGATTCCCAGCTCCATGACGGTGCTTCTTCTCTTCAGTTCACCTCACTCATTTTCTATAGGGTTCAGGTCAGAGGACTGGAATGGCCATAGCAGAAGCTTGGTTTTGTGCCCAGTGACCCATTTTTGTGTTGTTTTTAAGGTTTGTTTTTGGATTATTGTACGGTTGGAAGATCCAAACATGGCCCATTATAAGATTTCTAACAGAGTCCGTCACTTCTGTTGGTATTTGATAGAATACATGATGCCATGTGTCTAAACAAGATGTCCAGGACCTCCAGCAGAAATATAGGCCCACAGCATTAAAAATACAGCAGTATATTTCATTGTACACATGGGGTACTTTTTATCCCTGTGTTCACCAAACCCATCTTGAGTGTTTGCTGCTAAAAAGCTAATTTTTTAGTTACATCTGACCATAGAAGCCAGTCCCATTTGAAGTACCAGTAGAGTATGATAACTGAATATGCTGGAGATTGTTTTTTGGTGAAAGCATTTTCTTTTCTTGATTTTTTTCTTGAAGCCCTCCCAAACAACATGTGGTGATGTAGGTGCTGTTTGATCATTTTTGTTAAGGTTTTCTGACCCTGAAACTCAACCTTTTTCTACAATTCTCCAGCTGTGGTCCTTGGAGAGTCTTTGACTACTCAAACTCTCCTCCTCACCGTGCATTAGGACGATATAGACAGATGTCCTTTTCCAGGCAGATTCATAACATTTTCTGTTGATTGGAACTTATTAGTTATTGCCCTGATGGTGGAAATGGGAATTTTCACTGCTCTAGCTCTTTTCTTAAAGCCACTTCACTAAGTTGTGAAGCTCAATTATCTTTTGCTGCACATCAGAAATATATTCTTTGGTTTTTCTCATTGTGATGGTGATTAATTTGGAATTTGGCCTTTGTTATGTTTTCCCTCCTATTTATATTTCTGTGAAACAGGAAGTCATGGCTGGATAATTTCATGTTCATAATCACGCTGGTGTGCTCAAAATTGTGAATATGAATGGAAATATATTTCAGATATATTTTACTCATAAGAATTTCTAGGGGTACCAGTAATTGTGTCCAACATGTGTTTGAGAAAATTTTTTTATTTCATAATGATATTTCCCCCCATTTTAAATTCTTATTCTCCAATGAAAGCTTAGATTTTAGTGATTTTTTAAAATAAAAGATCAAAAGGATTAACAATGCACATTTATTTTCACAGCTTTCTTTGATCATATTTACCATGGTACCAACAATTCTGACCACGTGTGTACCATGAAAAACGTTTGCTTTTGCTTCTGTAACTGATTAAAGTCTGGATGGTCACTTTCGTCTTTGGGACTGACAATTTGATGTCCATTTTCCCCAAAAACAAACTTAAATGTGGACTCATCTGACCACAGCACACATATTCACTGTCTTATGGACAATCTAAGATAAGCTCGGGTCGAGAGATCTTGCTGGCATCTCTGTCTAGAATTGATGTATAGATTTCTCCTTGTATAACAGAGATTCAAGTTGCATTTCTTGATGCAGCTACAGACTGTGTTAAGTACCAACAGTTTTTCATAGTACTCCCAAGCCCATGTGGCTATATTTCACACAGCAGCATGACGGTTTCTCATGTAATATCATCTGAAGCCTCAAAGGTCACACATTCGACTGAGTTGTCTTGCCTGGCCCTACGCTTAAGATTTCTCTGGATTCCCTGAATCTTTACACAATATATGTAAGTACTGTAGATGGTGAAATATCTAAATTATTTGCAATTTTGCATTGAGAAATGTGATTTTTTTTTATTATTATTATTATTATTTATTTGTCTGACAATTCTCTCATGATTTTTTTTTTTTGCACAAAGTAATGAACCATGGCCGTCTTTGCTGGCAAAGACTGAGATGCCCCTTTCACAACCAATCACAATACTTTAACCTATTCAATTTATCTGCTTATTGTGGACTGTTTCAGAACGGTTTAACTTGGATGTTCTATAATCTTTTCACTTTTATTATGCCTCTGTCCCAACTTTTTGGAGTGTGTTGCAGCCATTAATATCAAAATTTATTTATATTTACAAAATACATTTAAGCTGGTCGGTGAAAACATTTGAAATCTTTTCTTTGTACTTTTGTCAATTAAATAAAGGTTAAAAAATGACAGATTCTTGATTTTATTGCATTTTACAAAACGACCTAAAATTTCTTGTATTAGGGTCGTAATATTTTGATCTAGTGCTCAAGAAACATTTCTCTTTTTTTCATCAATGTGGAAAACAGTTGTGCTACTTAATATTTTTGTGGAAACCATGATAAAAAAACTTTTTTTTCCGGATTCTTTAATGATTAAAAAGAAGCTAAATTTATTCAAAATAGAAATCTTTTGTAACATTTATTGTCCCTTTTGTTCAATTTAATGCATACTTGCTGAGTAAAAATATGAATAAAAAAAAGTAAATAAATAAAAAAAAACTTCCATGCATTATTTACCTCAGCAACCCTCTGGCACTGTCTGCCTCTTCTGAATTTATTCAAAGAACATCATAGGTGTTCACACAGTCCCTTGAACTTGTTTTCCAACCTACCCATAAATGACACGACACTCTGCCCCTCAGTTCCCAGTTCCACCCAGCTGAGGGTCCTTGTAGCCATATAGGATGTTTGTTCTGATTGATTGTTAATCTCATAATCCGAAGTCGTGTGGATGGCTGAGCAGGATTTATGTCAAAAGGGAATTTGCCATTAGGAGCCCATAATGACACAGAAAATAATACTGAACATGAAGCACTCTGAATGGTACTCCAAACCAACACAGCGTGCTTATTCATTCATTTCATCTCTTCGTTCTTGAGAATGAGCCACAAACTGAGCAGTGGATTTCACAGGCAGGCACATAACACTGTATTTTTGACCGTGGACTAGAAATTGTGTGAAAGCATGGAATGAAATGAATACCCACTGTGGCATAAAATGATATTTAGTGCTCTTCTCTAGGGGTGATTGTAGAAATAACAGAACAAATGTTTCGAAATAATGAATGTTACATAAATCTTATCGATTACTGTATATTTGTGTGTCAATATTTTGCTCTTTAGCACCAACTACTATTTGAAGAATCAATCAGAGGTTTGTGTACAGTGGATGAACTTTACTGACAGAGTGCAAAACTGTTATTTACAGACTTCCACTCTTCCACAAGATTAGTCTCTGCAATATCCAGGGAGAGAGCCTGAATCATTATGTAATCCTGTCACGCATCTATGAACGCAATGATGGTTTCGAGCAGCACTGGGAGTTTGTGTATGTGTGTGACTAGAATGTCATAGCTCAATGCCATAGCAACACACCATCCACCAGGAGAAATGTTTAACTGAGTCCAATAACGTGACTGAAATTCTTTCTCCGAGGAAACATTTTCTCTCTAATTGTCCCCCTTCTTATATGCTTATATGTTCGCTGGAATGAAGAACAATTGCATGGACTGACCACATCTTTGAAAGTGCAAATGTATGCAAGGCACAATGTTATATTTCACATGCTGATGTTTTGAACGCACTCATTAAAATATTGTCATATACCTCTAAAGGATTTTGATCCTGTTTATGGGCCCCTTGGTGCAATCAGTTTTGCAGGAGCTCATTTATTCTTCAGAGCAGCAAAACAGCATGATGAAGACTTTAATTAATGTGCTGTAGGCAAACTGGCCCCTGACAGCTCAGTTTATTATAACACAAGGGTGATTACTGTTATTATTTTTAGCACCAGTAGTAGTGGTAAAGTAGCTCTGTCTAAGTACACATACACACAAAAGAATTCAAATAATTCTGTTTTTAGTTGTTGTTTTTCCCCCCACCCATACTGTAGAGGTCTTGAATTACTTGATAATTTTACCAAACCATTTATTGCAATGTCAAGTCAAAGTGCTGACTATGTAAACCTTAAACAAATGACTGTACAGCACACTGAAAAACAGCTGGTTTAGAAAGAAAGTCATTTCACAAATAATTACAAAGGAATGGCAAGCTACACATTGAATTAAGAGTGTAATTTTAGAATTTTTAAGTAAAAAGACTCAAATAGCATTTTTTTTTTGCAAAATTACAATGATCTTTGTTTTATTTACAACCTCAAAAAATGCATTTTTACAGCGTAGTTGCAAGCCCAGAAGATAACGTGAGGGCACTTGGCAGTGAGCACCACAAGGAAACATTCCTCTAGAGCATCCTCATGCTGAAACATCACAAACACATTTAAAAGCTTAAATAATAGAGAGAGTTGAGGAAGGGGACCAGAGTGGCTCTTTCTCCATCTTTTGGCCTATTTAATAAAACCCTGAAATGGAGAAAAAAAAAAAAAAAAAAAAATTTGATTTTGAGTCCAAGTCTGAGTCCAAAATGGGCCAAGTTGGACTCAAGGCCGAGTTTGAATCAAATACGCCAAGTCCAGAACGTAAAATAGATGAAAAAAAAAAAAGATTTGATATTGCTACTGTAAAATCAACCTTTAAATTAATATTTAAAACCTTCACAAACCAATGACAATAAATGTTTGATTACCAACATTCATCAAAAATATTTTCTTTAGTGTTTAGCAGAAGGAAAAAAAATGTATACAGGCTTGGAACAACATGAGGGTGAGTAAAATGATGAAATGACAGAATTTAAATTTTTGGGTGAACTATCCCTTTAAATAAAATTGTTGACTTGAATGAAACCAATTAATTTAGATGTTAACAAATGAGCCAATTGTAACCTATCTTTTATGTTGTTTTTTTCTCAGGCCAGCTAAAGTAAATTGACACCTCCATTAAGGGATTCACAAATTAACATCTAGTGTTTTTCTAATAAATTAAGCAAAGTTTAAACAAAGGAATAGACCACATTGTTTAATTTGGCTCCTAATATGGTCACCCTGAGCTTAGCATGGAAGAATGTACTGCGCAATGAAGAGGAATATCAATATATCAGATGATGCTTACTTTACCACACATTTCCCCCTAACAAATCAGCTACATTTAGGCACCATTTATGAGTTGCAACACATTTCAAACATAAACCAAACCTCGTGTAAGCTAATTCCCCACTTTACAATGGTACAGTGCCGCTGTTACTATGTCGTGGCATATTTACACATATAGAAGAGGGATTTATTACAGTTTCGTTTCACTATGTTACACAACCCCACGTCATGTTTACAAAAAAAAAAAGGCCCACGGCTGCCAGCCTCTACTCTTGAAAGGTAGCCATGATAAACAATCTTAGGTTTCCCACAGCGTTCAGCCCATGACCAGACCTTTTAAGACTGAAGCACTGATGCTGTGTTTACTTGGAGGAGAGGGGCAAAGGGAACCACATGGAGAGTGACAACTACACATCCAAATAGCAACCTGAGATCCAAGGCTGCACATCAGGAGAGAAAAAAACATGATGGTCTGAGTCTATGTGTGGACACAGCTGTCTCTAGAAGCACAAATACGACAAGTGTTTGTCCAGCAAACTGTGAGGTGCCATATGGTCATGAGGAGAGCCACAGAGCAGAAAAATATTTAAGTTTATCAGTTTTGTGTTTTTAGAGAGGAAATTGTATTTGTCAGTTGAATGCGCTTTAGGAGCAAAAACTTGACAGAAGTGACTATTACAAACCGATATTAAAATTGCAATATTTATCTCTATTCCATAACACAGACACACATCAAAACAAAAATTACATGTTGAGTGAAAGACTGACAGACACAGTGACATAATACTCTGACTCTTTTCACAGCAGGACAATCATCTGAAAAAGGCTTGATGTGACATTGGGTGCCTTATAAATAACTTTCATGGGAAATTACATATAAGTGTTAGAATATCTGCATCTATAAGACCCATTCACACAAAGAACAATAACTAAAACAATGACTATAAAGATAATTAGGCTATATTGGCATCCACACCAATGAAGGATAAGAATGTTTACTATAAGCACGCATCAAAGTTTTGCCATCTGCAATTTAAAAGGTCAAGTCAGGTTGATTTTGATTGGCTGTCAGTGTTTTAACGTTAATCAACCGGGAAAAATCTTTGTAAAAAGTGATTCCAACGATATTGTTCTTCTTCATCAATATTGTTAACCGTGGTGGTGACTTCGCTATTTGCGCGCTATCGCTATCAAATGATTATCAAAACTTTATAATTAATGGCTGTTCACACCGATCATTATAAATTTATTGTAATTCAGAGTGTAAGATTCAGTTTATTTACTTCTAAACAATGACTGACGCATACAGAGCACATCACATATTGTTCCGTGTTTACCATATGTGATGCACTCTAAATATGTGTGTTAATGTGTGAATAAAAGCCAACATAAATTTTTTTCATTGTATAAAGTGATAATATCTCCTCATAATACTTGGTTTAAACCATTCAATTCAACCTATCATTTCATTAAAAATATTTAATTAAAATACATTAATTCATGTTTCGAAGATTAACCAAAGTTTTATGGGTTTGGTACGACATGAGGGTGAGTAAATGATGAATTTTCACTTTTGGCTGAACTATCCCTTTAACTTAGTCAAGTTCTAAAGAGTAAGTTGAGTGTAGTTCAAAAGGTCTAAGTTCGGTCATCTTCCTGGAGCCCACCAAAAGTGCATATTTTGAATGTCTCCCTTCTTTCACATTTCAGGTCTTAAGACTTTCTAATTCTGAGCTAATAACTTGAATAATGTGTGTTTGATTAAGGTGACATGCAAAATGTAGATTGGTTCTTCTCAGCTCTGGTCCTGGGGACCTACTGCTCTGCACATTTTGTATGTCTCTCCTAAACCCGAGACACACTGCACGATTTCGGCTGTCCCAGATGAAAGACTGGCATCGTGAAACAATTGTGGCGATTTCTGATTCGCCACGATTGTTTCACGATGCCAACCTTTCATCTGGGACAGCCGAAAATCGTGCTGTGTGTCTCGGGCTTTATCTGACACACTCATTTGAGTTCACGGAGCTCTCTTCTAACGAGGTGATGACCTGAATCAAGTGTGTTAAATAAGGCATGCAAAATGAGACATACAAAAGTGTGGCTGGAGTTAAGAACCACTGCTCTAAAAGCTGTGGACAAATTGGCACTGATATCTAATCTGCAAGTAGTAAGGTCATTGATATTCTAGTCAGTGTTGTTCGATGAATCCTCAATCTACCCAGGCTGGATTCTCTTTATCTCTTTAAGAATTAACATTTATAAATGGCAAGACTGCTGGGAGCATGTCACCACTGATGAATTCAGTAAATTTCAAAGCAGGAGAAGGGATGGGGTGAATGTCGTGTAGTAGGGAGCAGGTGAAGTCAGGTAAAGTGGTTGGAATATAACCATAGTAGCAAAATTTAATTGCCAATCATTGCAAATAATTTAAAATATTTTGAGACAGAGTTTACTAAAGCGGCAATTCCTGGAGTTGACAAATGTGTGTCATGACAAACTAATTGCTAATAATCTGCTACAATGTATATTTGAATGATTTCTTTAATACTTTCAAACTTACTCCCTTGCAAACACATGAATATAAAAACATTCAAATGTAATTAGCTATTTTATATCTCCTAATCTTCTTCTATCTTCGCTCACACTAACGTCCATTCCACTGGGTCATTTTATTAGATGTATTTATATGGCATTTATAGGTTTATATAAAATTTTTTGCATTACATGGAATGAAAGACCAGCAGAAAGAGAAAACTTACAGCCTACAACAGCCAAAAAAAAAAAAGAAGAAAAAAAAAAAGAAACTGAAAAGTATGACACTGACCAAGCAAACAACAATATGATAAATCACAAATTTATCATATTATCAAGAAATTACCTTTTATTATTTATGGAAAGCATGTTTTCTTTCTCTTACAACATTTAGGAAATGAGATAAGCACACATTAAAAAATTGCAACCCTATGTGGAACACCGGAAATCCAAATTGTTTTAACAGTTTGTTTATCGTTGACACACTGAATTCCATTTTATTGCATCCTATTTCCTTCTCTCTCCATCTCCAGGACCAGTATTATTTATAGCTTTATATTTCATTGACAAAAACCATTCAGACTTTGTTGGTGCTTCAAGTCATCTTCCAGCAACCTGATCTTTCCCCATCATCCCCCTTTTTCTGTTTGACACAAACCAGCAAGCAGCTTACAACTCACAACCCAAACAAACCACTGACATTTAAAAAGTCGCTTCCTCTTAATAAGGAACCTCTACATTTGTTGTAGCATGCAGCTGGAGCATTTAAAACTTTCCACGTTTTAACTGTAAAAGTAACTTAATAAAACCTACTGGTTACACTGACACAAGCAGGTCTTTTAAACCTGACAACTAGTACCTACCTCCTTCAGATATAAATCTATTGCTGAATTCAAAAAATGTATGGCTGGTATTTGGCTGGTTCTGGTTTGCACTGTTATTGCTTGATTATTTTTCAAAAGTTTCCCTGAAAGAACAAGGCTGGTAGCGCTTCAGACCTAAGGTCAACAGGACTTTTGGAGCAGGCAATTTTTTACACATTATTCTTTTAATTAATTTTACTAGTTTAATCAGAACATGCAAACAGATATGATGTTTATAAAGGATACTGAAAAATGGAATAGTCTAATATTCTTCTACAGTATAAAAAAAGTCAACACCAATAATAAACAGTACAAAGGACCAATAATAAACAGTATAAAGGAATTATTGGAGGACAGGTTGAGGCTGGTGTAAGATTCAGATATTACATAACCACTGTGATTTTTTTTTTTGGTTTTTTTTTTTCTTTTTTAATCTTTGTGTAACAGCTGATGGGCACAGCTGCCAGAGTAAGTAGATGGCGTAAGTGGATTTCCTCTACGGTGCCTTAGGCCACTGATGCTCCTCTGTATATGCACTTTACCCTCCATATAAAAATGATTACAGAACAGCAATACACAGTCATTCTCTATGCACTTTAGTACAAATAAGAGGAAAGACTGAAAGAATATTCCAGGTTGAATATAAAAGTTAAGTTCAGTCAGCAGGTTTTGCAGCATATTGCGTACCACACACTCTCATATGTACCTTATTTAAGAGCATAAATGTGCAGTTTAGAACTTTAAAAAAGCACTTGCAGTATATTCATTATTCTGTTAAAAAAGGTGTAGTTGATTATATTATTTTATGTTTAGTTTATGGCGTACAATACATTATCATAGCAACAAAGTTGTAAATCTTCGTACAAAAAATGTTAATAAGCATTTTTTTTTCAAACATAAATCATTTTATTTAGTATATTGTTGCAGTCCAGTTCAGTTCAACTTTATTGTCAGGCCTAAGGTCCAATAGCAGACACACACAGACTATATACAAACAATAAGTATTAACATTTAACAATTTATTTAAACAATAAATATTAACATTTAAGCATTGGTCCAATTCACTTCCATTGTAAGCATCTCACTGTAACCCATATTTCTATTTTTGAAGGACTGATTGAAATAAATTTTTGTGATAATCATCAACATGTCATAAATGTTGTCGATTTAAGCTTAACTTGTATTAAACCTGGAATATAAGACTTTCAAAACTGTGACATTGCTAAGTGATTTGACTAGTATTATTTTACTTGGCCCTTTGATAAATTTGACTATAAATTCCAAATTAATATTTATATATGATTCTACTCTGTAGTTGTCTTGGCTGTATGAAATGTTCTAATGAGACACAAATTAATAATGTTAATGATGTATTAATGGAAGTCATTATGAAGTAATACCAATGCATTCTAAGTTATGTCATGAAACTCTGTGGTGCAGGCTGATAGATTCTAACTCAATCTGACATAATGACACATGGCACAGCTGACTGGTTTCTTTTCGTATCAGCAGCCAATGAGCTTGCTGCTCAACATTCAAATATTTGGCTAGTGTTTGCTGTAGCAGTTGCATCACACTTCAGAAACCCTCCACCTCCCCCAGCTCCACCTGTATAGACTTGGATGATTTCATGTACAGTATGTTATATGAGGGGGTTATTTCTTATATGTTATATGTGCAGCAGCAGCAGTATTCTCACAGCAGCATGTCTGTGGATGTATTGGCAGTAGCAAGTCTCGGTACTTGCTCTACTACAGCAGCAGTGTAGCAGATTTATTCCACTAAAACCAAACACATTAACATTGCCATGTATATTACCATGCTAAATTCTCAGAGAGTTGTCAAGACAAATACAGTTTATGGAAGTGATATAAACAGCTGCTGTCCAAACACAGCTGATGAGAGTGGTGTGAATAATCACAGATAATTCTTCTCAAAAAAAAAAAAAAAAAGGCCAGAAGGAAAGGAACAGGAAAGAAAAAAGAAGAATGTGATAGAGAAATAGATAGTGTCATACAGAGGTCAAGATCTTATTAAGAAGACATTTGTGGTGCTTGCAGGCTGTTAAAAAAGATACAAGAAGAGAAACATGGACTGGAAAACATGGCTGGAAAGATCACAGTGCCTTTCGTGAGACAAACATACACAATAAGAAAAGTACATTAAAGATGTACAGTGTTAATATGAAGGACTTATGTAAGGAAATGTTAGTAAATGTAACTGAAATGTACTGGTAATTTTCTGCAAGGGCATTGATGTTTTCTTACAGTAAAACAAAAAAGTTTACTAACTGACAGAACTGGGCAGATTACCTACAAATTTAAGACTGTTACTGATTACAGATTACATAAAGAAAACTGTACATTGTCTTGGTTACTCAATTTAGGTAATGTAATCTTAGTACTTTTTTAGATTACTTTCAGAATACTTTTTAATTAAACTTATTTTAAACTAACATTAAACATACCATATTCTTAAAATATATAAAATTTTTGTCAATTCCATCAACATCATAAAATGCATTAAACTATTTTACACTAGGGTTTCCCAATAAATGGTAAAAATGTAATAACTGCAATGGGTTTGTGTGTTGATAAAAAACTAATAATTAATTAAACTATAAAAATGTAAATAAATAAATAAATAAAATAATAAAAATAATTTTAAAATGTAAAAAAAATTCAATTAAATAAATAAAAATTAAATAAATAAACAAATAAATACTTGAAGACTTCATGTCAGTGTGACCATTAACCAACATGAAAAAAATGTGTTTTTAAATTATTTGAAATATTAACTTCCTTTCGAGTATATTTTATTTTAAGGGGTTTAGTGGACAAAAACATTTGGGAATTCCTGCATTAGATGAACAAACATTAATAAACATGAAAACAACAATGACATTACATGCCCAAAGTCTTCCAGATTTGAAATATTTCTGTCCAGACTTCCAGAAGCAACAATTACTGAAGGTCTCTGAATGATGACATAGTGTTTCACAGCTGTACATCACCAGTGTTTAGTAACTTGCATAATTATTTGTTTCATACATGGTCTAATTGCTTGAGAGGTGCTTTTCCCCTCAAATTCAGAAGCATGGTTTGCAAATTTATTACAAAAAATTTATGAATACATTCAAAGCTAAATGTTATGACACACAGTAGGATTTTTAGAATCTGATTATGTAATCCAGAATACATGTAGGCCTAAACAATTACTACCCAGCACTGCTGACTGACATTAACAATTGCAAGAAAAGAGAGTTCTTAAAATGCTTTTTCATTATGGTAATTTCTGCTGTATTTCAGTGATTAAAAGAATACTGAAATGTAACAAAACAATTATAACACACAAATATTACTCTGTTGTCCCCTTTTCCATTGTCCGTGACCTTGATCAGTTAGCTCACAGATGCAGATGTTTATACCCAGTGCAGTAATATTTTACGATGTCTACCACCCCCTGGTGGGTATATGTTGTATTATATTTTCAGTTATATTCAGCAATTGGTCCAGACAAGGAGGCACCCAGCCAGACACAAGCACAAACCAGAAAATTATGCAACAGATAAAATCAGCTTTCAGAATCTGCAAAATGTGCCCTGCCCTAAGCTATTTTACATAATAGAAGTTTACATACAGTCCACAAGATAAAATAATGTCTAGATTTACACAATGATCCAGTTCAGACATTTACACAGGCCTACTACTGATTCTTAAAGGCAGGGTAGGTGATTTGGTTCAAAAACATTTTTTGTTATGCTGGCTGAAAGTCTCTTCACATCCCGATAACGATTACTAAGTTACTGTAAGTGGTTTAAATGTTTTTATATGTATTTATGTCATCTGTATGGAAGGCATAGGACCGTAAAATGTTCATTCAGTCATATCCCTCGGTCCGAGGGCTACGATAGGCTGTTCTACCACCTGTCAACATGTATTTGTATGCCTCTACGCAACCTTCGCACAGACACGAAACGTCATCATCCTTCCATTATGCTATTGCAGACCAAGCGAGAAAGGAAGGCGTTATTATTGTAATATTAAGTGCATTGTACTGTAATGTTTTCTCACAGGTGAATGAGACATAAGGTAATCTGACAGCACTGCATTCAATCCTCCACCATTGCTGTCTCTCATCGTGTTACTGGTTAGCATCTGAAGGTCAACCTCTTTTTTATGGATTACACGACTACATATTATTTACACAATAGCAATCATTTTTCAATAATCCGCTACTGATGAGCACATTAACTTTTTTAACTATTTGAATTATCAAGTAGGTCATTTTACCATGCATTACTTTAGAAGGCATTTCTCTTTCAAATACATTAAAATGCACACAAAAAAAGTAAAAACAAATTCACCAACTTTCACCTAATATATTTTTATTTGAAGTTCCCCTGAAATTTTTAAATAAATATTTTAAAAATTAAGTATCACATTTGCATGTTCATGGTTCTCTGACAAATGGTATGGTCACATGACATGCAGGTAAACAAATAAAATATTTTATTTTGATTCATTTTAAAATTGTTTTCATTTAAGATTTTTATGATTTAATTAATTTTTAGCTTTTCATTAAACTCATAAACCCCCTGCAGTTCCTTCACAAACCCAGCTTGGGAAACCTTGATGTAATATAATGTTCAATGCATTTCATGTTGTTGATAACAACAAGTGGAATATATTTTCTTACTCTTTGTATTTTTTATATCAATATGGTACAAGATTATCCTATTTAAATCAATGTGAAAAACAAGATCGGTAAAAAGTAATTGGTAACACTTTACTTGAAGGGGTGTGCATAAGCCTGACATGACACCTTCATAATCATGACATGACACATGTCATTAATATGAAGGAGGTTTTATGCATGTTTATGACAACTGTCATGAAGTGTAACTTAAACTTAAAAAAAAAAAAAACATTAAATGAAAAATATTCATGATGTTATAAAACTTAATGACGCTATAACACTTAATGACATTTTAATGACAAATTCAATTTGTACCACTGTAGTTGAGGTCAAGAAAAATATTCATGACACTGTCATAAAACAATTTGACATAGTATTAACACTTCGTGACATTTTAACGACAAATTCAATTTGTACCACTGAATAAAATTGGTCAGAAAAATATTCATGACACAATTATAATGGCCTCATGACAGCCAATATCAAAACCAACCACATGACAGCTTAATGTAATGTTAATCAATAAAACTAATTAATTTCTTAAATTTGATAATTAATCTGCTCTGTCATGTTTATGACAGGTTATGATGTGTTGGTTTATGTCAAGTCATAACAAAGACATCTCAAACAATGTCATCTTTGCATTAAAAATGACATAACTGAGCGAATTACACTTCATGACAGTTGTCATAAACATGCATAAAACCTCCTTCATATTAATGACGTGTCGTCATGTCATGATTATGAAGGTGTCATGTTAGTCTTATGCACACCCCTTCAAGTAAAGTGTTACCAAGTAATCTAAAAGTAGTCTGATTATATACTACCTAAAATGTGTAATGTAATGGATTATGTTACTAACTACAATATTTGTCATGTAATTTGGAATCAGTAACGAATTACAATTTGTAACTCTTTGTGTTGTTACCTGGATGATCTGTGACTGTATATTCTTATACAGTATATGTTTGTCTTCTGCATACTGTAAGAAATATCTTCCAGATCCTGCACTTTCTTTGGTTTTCCAGCATCTTCTACATTTTTGACCTATATCCAACAGATATGATTTTGGGATCTTTTTTTTTGTTTTTTATTTATTTATTTTTTTACACTTAGGGCAAATTATGGACTTATACACAACTATAACAAAAGATACAAACATTCACTGATGCTCAAAAAGCAGCAGACTAAAGATGACATAAACCTTTGAACATCGTCAGTGTAAATTTTTCATATTTTGTTTAAATATCTTAGTCAAGTCAAGTCAAGTCAAGTCGAGCTTTATTGTCATTCTGCTACATGTGTGGACATATAGTGGAACGAAATGTCGTGTCTCGCAGGACCACGGTGCTACATACTAATTAAACCTAAGATAAACATACAACAATGCAAGTATAGGAAAAAAACAATAGAGCTATACAACAGTTAACTATCTGACTATACATATACTAAAAATACTATAACTGCTATACCTAGTTGACCACACATACACAAACTGAGACTGTACAAAAACTTTACATAAATACTGTACATGAAATTGTGCGAAAGAGATATATGTACATGATTATTTTATAATTAGTAGAATACTGTCCTTAAGAAGTTTTAAGACAAAATAATAATAATTCACATTGATCACTGTGTTAAAAATTTGCAAAAGTTGTTTATTATGATTTACCACGAAACAGGACAGGCATGAATAATCGAATTTCAGAACACCAGAACCATATTAGATAACTTATCTGTTACGTGCCTTTGTTCTCTGTTTTCATAGGGAGTTTCGGTAACTCACAGAGATGGAGATAAGCTGTGTGTGATCCAAAAGGTTCTACATCTGTCTTGAACTGGAGCTGTTCCGTTTTTAAGATTTAAAGGTGCCATAGAATGGAAAACTGTATTTACCTTGGCATAGTTGAATAATAAGAGTTCTGTACATGGAAATGACATACCGTGAGCCTCAAACACCATTGTTTCCTCCTTCTTATGTAAATCTTGTGAATAAAAAAGACCACTGAAAAATAGGCGAATCAGAACATAACACTGACTAGGACGTAACAGTCGGGATCACTAATAGTTACGCCCCCAACATTTGCATATACCCGCCCATGTTCTAGACCAGCCGGCAGCCGAACCATCAGAAGTTCTGCAGGTATTGTGAAGAAACAAGCGAGGACAACAGCGAAAATGGCAGATCATGGAAATAAATGTTATGTTCCAGGCAGTGCAGGGAATGTGAAGTGCAGGGATGGGATGGTGTCTGTATTCAAAAAACAAATAACGCGTTCTAATAAAATAACGCGAGCCACTAAAGGGACATGGTTAGCTCCTTGCTAGCGGTAGCCTGTTACATTACTGTACATAAGATTTCACTTACCACATAAACAGAGTAAGGAGAGATGACTGAGGATGATGGCGAATGATTTACAGATCCTGAGCACCACTGACAAGCATCTGATCTTATAAAATGTGTGGTAAGTACTGCCGCTCCATAGCATAAACAGAGCTCGTGCGATCGCGAATCGCGAAAGTGAAACTAAAAAGCGATTGTGCATTTGAAAGCCGTTTCAGTGCCCCTCATATTAATAGTGGCTCCCTGATGCCCGCATTTTATATACAGTAATTACCCGACGATATAACTGCGAGAGAAAGTATTGAAATATATATTTTCCTCCCTGTGTTTCCTTCCTGCTGTGAGCCGCACTGTGAAACAGCCAATCAGAGCAGAGCCGCACTGTGAAACAGCCAATCAGACCAGAGCTCAATTATTCATGACCCTTCCAAATAAGCCAATAACAATCCTAGGGTTGTAAATGCACATGTAAAACCGTTTCTGGAGAATTTTTCCCCTTACCTAACCCACATACCTTCTATGTAGATATCAGAGAACAATTTAAAATATTGCATCATGCATTCTATGGCACCTTTAAATAAACCGCTAAAGCTTAGAGCATTCAATGTAAAAAGCGTTTGCCGTAGTATGCTACAGCAAGCGACGTCACAACGCCAAGCCATCGTCATAGTAGGATTCGAACGTTCTCGTCATGTAGTTGCTTTGGTAACTTGCGTAAACAAATGGCGTCCAAGATGATCTGAACAACGCTTGCTACAGCTCTATTGTTTTGAAGCTACGGTAGGTATTAATCGTCTGAACGTTTGATGGCCAAATGATATATAAAAAACGAGCATGTTTGTTTGTATAATACATTATTATTATATTTCAACAGTCTGTTCGATGAGATGGATGACGAGCCTTTTTCTACAACGCTTGCATACACGAAAAGCCCTAAAGCATCCAGAAGAACAACTTTTCAGGTATTAGTGTCAAATCATTATTGTGCTCCGATGTTGCCTGTCTATTCTAGACAGTTGTGGCGCGTTTTGAATTGAACGTTTGTAACCATAAAAATACTCACTATGGCACGTGCATGTTGCTGAATTTCAGGATGAGCTAAAGAAAGCTGTGTCTGCTAGAGGCAACAGGCATAGTTACTCTGATGACTTTGACGATGATGAAGATGGTAAAGATGATGATGATGATGATGATGGTAGGTTTTACAAAAATATGTTCGTTGTATTGTATACTACTGGTATACTCAGAGCTACAGACCTTGCCTTGAATCAGTTTGTTTATTTTCTTAGCAATGTTTGTAATTCAGTTTTTCTTGTTGTTCTTTACCTTTATATTTAAATTCAGCAGACATACTTAAACTCCTTAAGATACAAAAACAGAAGAAAGAGAGATTTAAAGCTAGAAAGACAAAAGGCAAAATCAACAATTTCAAGCTTTCAGATGATGAAGAGGAAAATGTCAAACCCAAAAAAGTATCTTTTATGAAAACAAAAAGGACCAGCTCACCTGTGCACTTTGATCAGCTGAACACCATAGGAAGTGCAGATGACCAGCCTAGTTCTTTCCATTCCACCCAGTCCAGGAATACTTCTCAAAGTCCAAGCAATTCTTACACTCCAGAGAAAAACCAGCAGTCAGATTCCCCTTTTTCCTCTTTATCTGACAAGTTTCAACCAGAATCCACTTCACTCCAGAAGGATGAACCATCAAAATCAGTAACGAAGTTGAGGAAGAGCCTGTCAGAATCTCCACTGCCACTAAACTTTCAGAATAGCCAATGGGAGTCTTCCGTCCCTCTTACATCAGATGGCTCACAGTGGGACAGTCCATTGCCATTGCCTTCAGAAAAAGATGAGGACAACCAAATGATTGAAGATGGTGAACTACCCATTCCTCAACCCAGGGAGAGAAGTGTTAAACCAAAACTCTCCACAGGTCAGTGCAGTCTTTGCATGTGTGCAATTGTTTAACGTCTGTGATCTTTGCAAGACCAGTTACCAATAATATTACTATTTGTTTTGTATTTATATCTTGAATTTGAATTTTAATAGTTGCTCCCAAGTGACCATGTTCTGATTTAAATTATTCACTTCTGAATGGTTTTCAGAGCTGGGATGATTTTTATTCTGTCTAGAAAATCAGCTTGAGAAGTGTCAGAAACTAAAATACACTTTCTTTAATGTAAACAGGTTGTTTTGCTCAAGACATGTCACCCAGACCCAAACCCAGGCAGAGGACAGCAAATATGTGTGATATTGGACAGTTAGAAGAGGAAACACAAGCAGAGACCACTGCCTGCAGCAGAACAGCCACATCCTCTATGTCTATAGCCCTCTCCAACACATTCTCTACTGAGAAGAGTCAAACCTCTACCAATGATAGTGTTCTGGTGAGAATGTCTTAATAATAGAAAGACAAAAAGTGTCAGCAGAAAACCCATTTTAACATTGTAAATGCTAAAACCCAAGCTAAGAGATGTTACTTTTTTTTTTTAAATTACAAGTATGAATTTAGTGGAGCCATATGTACAGTATTAAAAACAAAAATTTCTTTATTGGCAGCATTTGGCACCAATTGTTTCATGAAGAACATTTAACATCCATGGAAACTTTACATAAAACTTTGCACAAAAAGTGTTTTATAGTGTAAAAGGGTTCTTAAGGTCATTAAAATGTCCTTCACACTAAGAAAAAATATTATTATATAAAGAACTGTTCACTAAAAAGTTCTTTGGGAAACACAAAATGATTTATCTAGGTGTCGCTGTAAAGCCCCTTTTGTTTTTAAGAGTGTAGAATCTGTTGTTATTTTTTAGTGGTAGATAAAATCTCCCAACAGAAACAAGCTGATCAGTTCTAAATCCAGGAGATGTTTTGAAAGACTCATGTTTTTTTTTTTTTTTTTAACCTTATGCTTACTACAGGGTCCAGATGAAGACCAGACCTTGTCAGAAAAGTCCAAGACACAGTCTTGTTCAACAGCAGAGCAAATGTCTGAGGTTCCAGACACTGTAGGCAGTGGTATGTGTGGAAATTAATTTAGACTGTTTTAATGTTCAGAGATTCTGTAATAGTGAGATTACATTTTACTATATTGGTATTGGTCATCTGTGGCCTGACATCTAATAGTTTAAAGTAAATTATAATATTAATAATTTTAAATATGTCATTTTCATTCTAGCTGCCTCAGAAGAGAGCAAAGAGAGAAATTACTCAACATCCTTTGAAGAAAAGCATGTAAGTTAGATTAAAAGTGAAAGATCTTGTTCTTAATTATTCTGAAAGATTGTTTTCTAAAATGGCATCTAGTGTCAGCATTAAACAACTTCTGAAACAAGTTACTAAAGGAAGCAGTACCCTACAAATTAAGGTCAATTGAATGCCATGTCAAATTTAAATGCTAATTTAATTCTTAATTAAATCTGTCTTCACACTTTTCCAATCAGGAGAGTTCCCAGGGTGATCTTGACCACACGCCAACCACACTAAGCCGAATGTCTAGAAAATCAACAGACAGGTTAGTGAATTTGTTTAATACATCATGCTGTATATGTGCATGTGGTGGACTTCTCTCTCTTTTTTTAAAGTGTAAAATCATGTTCCATTTGATGTTTACACAGCATTTGGATGAGGATGTTACAGCATACTTAAAGGAATAGTTCACAAAGTAAAATGTCATTGTTTACTACTCCTCATGTTGTTCCAAACCCATATAACTGTCGTTCATCTTCGAAACACAATTGAAGATATTTGTAATGAAACCTGAGAGAGTTCTGAGATTTCTAAAGACTGTGCAAAATCCATATGAATTTAGTGAGAAGTTTCATTTTTGGTAGAACATTACGTTAACATACTTTTATTCAAACTGGGTCATGAAAATCTCCACTATTTGAAAATCTCACCATGTTTATGCATTTCTTAACACTTCTGTTAATTATTTTGTCAAGTTAAGCTTTTTCAATCTTGCCTTCTTGGAGGTACATATTTTTAATATAATAAAATAGTTTTTACTTGGTCACAGGTATGCTCATGATTTTAATCATATCTCTGTTTTTTTTTTATGCTTTAATGAGTAAAACATCACTTAGTGCACAAGTAACTTAACTCAAATGCATCAAACATCGAAAACTCAAGGAACAATGTCTTCTGGACATTAGACCTTCAAGCTCTCGGTCATCCAGTTCCAGAAAATCCAAGAGCTCCTATACAGCAGAATCTAAATACCTGGGAACATTGAAGGTTTTGGATCAGAGGACACAGGAGACCCAACAGGTTCCAGAAGCAGCAGATTCACTAAGAGCTGCTGTCTACCAGGTTAGACTAATCATTTACTGTAATCATAATATTTAAGGAATTAAATCATATTAAGTTAATAAGTTATGTCAAGAGACTGGCCTATGATTTATTAAGAAACCCTTTTAATGTATCTAAAAAGGAATGGCTAAAAAAGAAAGAAGAAACTTTAAAAATAACAAAGAAGGCAAAACAGCAGGAAGAGAAATTAAAAGAGGAGAAGTTGCAAGAGGTAAGATAAACCAAATGCTTAATTGAATTCTTTAGTAACCACAGTCCTGGAATGATTTATTAAATATTTATCATTTGTCATCTAGGAAAAGCTTTCTAAAATTGCAGATGCAAAGGCCTCTTATGATGCCTGGAAAGAGAAAAAAAGTGAAGTCATCAAAAAGAAAGTAAAAGAAAAGCAGGAGACCATCAAGCAACAACAAATGGAAATGGATAAAAAGCAAGAAAAAAAGGAAACAGCAAAACAGGTCAGTATTTTTTAAATTCAGTTTATTAGCAAGAAAAAAGCATGTTTCATTGTTTATTAGAAAAAAAAATCATATTAGATATACTGTAAATATTTTACTATAATATATATATATATATATATATATATATATATATAATTTTTTTTATTTATTTATAAACACGACACTAGAACCAATTATTTTATGTTTGCGAATGTGGTTTGCTGTACTGGATAGTAAACTGCTCTGAACCCTTTACTAAAAGCCTTGTGGAACAGACATTTGTGGAGGTGTTCAGTTTCTCACTTCTATTTGAACTAGCATCCCCTTGCAGAATCCCATCTCTGCTTTAAATCACACCGTTACTAAGTTATGTTATTATAACAGTATCTTTGGTTTCAGTGTATTTTATATTCAGCATTTTAGCCATATTCAGAACTGTCATGTCTTTTTTTTTCTGATGTCTGCAGGGCTTTCAGGTCTGCAGTCTTTACGCTTATCATTAGTTTTTCTGTTATTATAGCATAGGAGGAAGCAGTATCTGTCCTGAAATAATGGGATATAAGTTGACATGTCTTGTAGTGTGACACACTTCTTATCTTAAACTAAAAATTTTGCTAATGCTTTATTATTTTAACCATCATGCATGCAGGATTCATGACTCCATTGATTATTAAAGGGATACTCCACCCCAAAATGAAAATTGTCATTAATCACTTACCCCCATGTCGTTCCAAACCCGTAAAAGCTTTGTTCTTCCTCAGAACACAATTTAATATATTTTAGATGAAAACCGGGAGGCTTGTGACTGTCCCATTGACTGCCAAGTAAATTACACAGTCAAGGTCCAGAAAAGCATGAAAGAAGTCGTCAGAATACTCCATCTGCCATCAGTGGTTCAACCGTAACGTTATGAAGCGACGAGAATACTTTTTGTACAGAAATAAAACAAAAAATAACAACTTTATTCAACAGTTATTTTGGAGAGTATCGCTGCACGCAAAATGCGTACACTCTTCAGTGTCAGCCACGACACACAAATGCGCTGTTTGCGTTCAGATCAAAGCGTAAATACACGTAGAAAACGTATCCTTGTGTCGTAGCTGACACAGAAGAGTGTACGCATTTTGCGTGCAGCGATACTCTCCAAAATAGCACTACGGAGACGTTATGGTGCCAAATTGTTGAATAAAGGTGTTATTTTTTTGTTTTATTTCTGTACAAAAAGTATTCTCGTCGCTTCATAACGTTACGGTTGAACCACTGATGGCAGATGAAAGTATTCTGACGACTTCTTTCATGCTTTTCTGGAGCTTGACAGTGTAATTTACTTGGCAGTCAATGGGACAGTCACAAGCCTCCCTGTTTTCATCTAAAATATATTAAATTGTGTTCCGAGGAAGAACAAAGCTTTTACGGGTTTGGAATGACATGGGGGTAAGTGATTAATGACAAAATTTTCATTTTGGGGTGGAGTATCCCTTTAATTGAGAGACTGGATTATTTGTACTTATAAAATTTAAAAAAAAATTATATAAATCTAAACCAAAACCTATAATCATACCTTAGGAAAAAAGTAAAATGTTTAAAATACAGTGGTGTGAAAAATTGTTTGCCCCCTTCCTGATTTTTTTTTTTTTTGCATGTTTGTCACACTTTAATGTTTCAGATCATCAAACAAATTTAATTATTAATCAAATATAACACAAGTTAACATAACATGCAGTTTTTAAATGAAGGTTTTTTTTTAGTTTTTTTTTATAAAGGGAAAACAAAATCCAAACCCACATGGCCCTGTGTGAAAAAGTGTCCCCCCCCATAACTGTGGTTTATCACACCTGAGTTCAGTATCTCTAGGCACACCCAGGCCTGATTACTGCCACACCTGTTCGCAATCAAGAAATCACTTAAATAGGACCTTCCTGACAAAGTGAAGTAGACCAAAAGATCCTCAAAAGCTACACGTCATGTTGAGATCCAAAGAAATTCAGGAACAAATGAGAAAGAAAGTAATTGAGATCTATCAGTCTGGAAAAGGTTATAAAGCCATTTCTAAAGCTTTGGGACTCCAGCGAACCTCATTGAGACCCGTTATCCACAAGTGGCGAAAACATGGAACAGTGGTGAACCTTCCCAGGAGTGGCCGGCCGTCCAAAATTACCCCAAGAGCGCAGCGACGACTCATCCAAGAGGTCACAAAAGACCCCAGAACAACATCCAAAGAACTGCAGGCCTCACTTGCCTCAGTTAAGGTCAGTGTTCATGACTCCACCATAAGAAAGAGACTGGGCAAAAATGGCCTGCATGGCAGAGTTCCAAAACGAAAACCGCTGCTGAGCAAAAAGAACATAAAGGCTCGTCTCAGTTTTGCCAGAAAACATCTTGATGATTCCCAAGACTTTTGGGAAAATACTCTGTGGACTGACGAGACAAAAGTTGAACTTTTTGGAAGGTGTGTGGCCCATTACATCTGGCGTAAAAGTAACACAGCATTTCAGAAAAAGAACATCATACCAACAGTAAAATATGGTGGTGGTAGTGTGATGGTCTGGGGCTGTTTTGCTGCTTCAGGACCTGGAAGACTTGCTGTGATAAATGGAACCATGAATTCTGCTGTCTACCAAAAAATCCTGAAGGACAATGTCCGGCCATCTGTTCGTGACCTCAAGCTGAAGCGAACTTGGGTTCTGCAGCAGGACAATGATCCAAAACACACCAGCAAGTCCACCTCTGAATGGCTGAAGAAAAACAAAATGAAGACTTTGGAGTGGCCTAGTCAAAGTCCTGACCTGAATCCTATTGAGATGCTGTGGGATGACTTTAAAAAGGCGGTTCATGCTCGAAAACCCTCCAATGTGGCTGAATTACAACAATTCTGCAAAGATGAGTGGGCCAAAATTCCTCCACAGCGCTGTAACAGACTCATTGCAAGTTATCGCAAACGCTTGATTGCAGTTGTTGCTGCTAAGTGTGGCCCAACCGGTTATTAGGTTTAGGGGGCAAGCACTTTTTTTTTTCACACAGGGCCATGTGGGTTTGGATTTTGTTTTCCCTTCATAATAAAAAACTTCATTTAAAAACTGCATGTTGTGTTTACTTGTGTTATCTTTGATTAATATTTAAATTTGTCTGATGATCTGAAACATTAAAGTGTGACAAACATGCAAAAAAATAAAAAAATCAGGAAGGGGGAAAACAATTTTTCACACCACTGTACATTTATTTCATGCTAAGTATAGTTAAAATATATTTAAGCATATTTACTGACATATCACTCAAAACTATCTGAAATAAAAATTGTAATTAATCTTTTTTGAAGTACTACTTGTGCACAATGCATACTTCTTAATATTTAGTCTAAAATGTGTTTTAATGTCACTATTTGATGAGGAATGTATGATCTTTGAATAATATCGGCCTTAATGCAAGATATTTGAAGTGTACCTGTAGTATACTTGTAATAGCTCCACTTTAACACAATCAAATATACTTCAGTATATCTTTAGTTGGACCTCAGCACTACTTCCACACAATTAAAGTGCATTAAGTATGAATTAGTTGTTCCAATTTAGCAGACTTTAAGTTTTTTTTAGCATATACATATATATAAGTTTAGTATATACCAAAAGTACAGTTGCAGAGTATTTTTATTAAGTACATAAATATGTAAATGTATTTGTAGTATACTTAGCATAAAATAAATGTATTTCAAATACATTTTTGTATATTTATTTTTCACCAGGGTATATATAATATATATTGCTAAATGCAGTTTATCTTTCACATAAATGTATCACACTCTAAACATTTCGAAAATCAGGTTTTTGAGAAGTGGAAAGAGGAGCATGATAGTATCCTTAAAGACAGAATAAGGCAAAAGAAACGGGCTGAGAGAAGACAGAAACTACAGCAGGTCAAAGAGAAAGAAGAGAAGAAGAAGGACTCCATCTCTGCATTCGTTGAATGGTAAGAAAGATAAATTTTTAATTACAGTGCCGTGAAAAGTTTTTTGCCCCCTTCCTGTTTTTTTTTTTTTTTTTTGCATATTTGTCACACTTTAAAGATTCAGATCATCAAATAAATTTTAATATTACACAAAGATAACCTGAGTAAATACAAAATGCAGTTCTGAAATAATGATTTCATTTATTAGGGAAAAAAAGCTGTCCAAACCTGCCTGGCCCTACGTGAAATAGTAATTGCCCCCTAAATCTAATAACTGGTTGAGCCACCCTTTGCAGCAACAACTGCAATCACGCTTTTGTGATAACTGGCAATGAGTCTTTCACATCGCTGTGGAGGAATTTTGACCCACTCTTCTTTGCAGAATTGTTTTAATGCAGCCACATTGGAGGGTTTTCAAGCATGAATGGACTGTTTAAGGTCATACCACAGCACCTCAATCGGATTTAAGTCTGGACTTTGATTTGGTCACTCCAAAACCTTAATTTTGTTTTTCTTGAGCCATTCAAAGGTGGACTTGCTGGTGTGTTTGGGATCATTGTCCTGCTGCATAACCCAAGTGCGCTTGAGCTTGAGGTCACAAACTGACGGCCAGACATTCTCCTTCAGGATTTTCTGATAGAGTGCAGAATTCATGGTTCCATCAATTATGGCAAGTCGTCCAGGTCCTGAAGCTGCAAAGCAGCCTTAGACCATCACACTACCACCACCATGTTTGACTGTTGGTATGATGTTCTTTTTATGAAATGCTGTGTTGGTCTTACGCCAGATGTAACGGGACACATACCTTCCGAATTTTGTCGCATCAGTCCACCGAATATTTGCCCAAAAGTCTTCGGGATAATCAAGATATTTTTTGGCAAATGTGAGACGAGCCTTTGTGTTCTTTTTGATCAGCAGTGGATTTTGCCTTGTAACTCTCCCATGGATGCCATTTTTGCCCAGTCTCTTTCTTATTGTTGAATCAATGAACACTGACCTTAATTGAGGCAAATGAGGCCTGCAGTTCTTTAGTTGTTGTTCTGGGCTCTTTTATGACCTCCTGGATGAGTCGTCATTGTGCTCTTGGAGTAATTTTGGTAGGCCAGCCACTCCTGGGAAGGTTCACCATTGTTCCAAGTTTTCTCCATTTGTGGATAATGGCTCTGACCGTGGTTCACCGGAGTCCCAAAGCCTTAGAAATGGCTTTGTAACCCTGTCCAGACTGATACGTCAACTATTTTGTTTCTCATCTGTTCTTGAATTTCTTTAGATCGTGGCATGATGTGTTGCTCTTTAAGCATGCTTTACTTTGTCAGACAGGTTCTTTTTAAGTGATTTCTTGATTCAACAGGTCTGGCAGTAATCAGGCTTCTGTTTGGCTAGTGAAATTTAACTCAGCTTTCTAAAATCATGTGGTTAATCACAGTTCTTTCATGATTTAACAGGATGGGGCAATTAATTTTTCACGTTGGGCCAGGTAGGTTTGGACAGCTTTTTTCCCTTAATAAATTAACTCATCATTTAAAAACTGCATTTTGTATTTACTTGCATTATCTTTGTGTAATATTAAAATTTGTTTAAAGATCTGAATCTTTTAAGTGTGACAAATATGCAAAAAAAAAAAAAAAAAACAGGAAGGAGCCAAAAACCTTTTCACGGCACTGTATATACATAACACTAATTTATTCATTTGTTTTGTTAATTAGCACACGTTTAGTCATGCTCAAGTCACTCAAGCAATTATGTATTGATTAAAATGTAAATGTGCTCTCTTTTTAATGCCTCACGTTACAGACTGACATTAATAACTGTGCTGTAGTGCAGAACTTGACTTTCCATTAATTGCTTTACATATTACAGGAGTGACCAAAAGAAGGATGTTATTGAAGAGAAGATAAAGGCAGAACGCAGGAAGGAGAAGATAAAGGAAGTGGAGGAGGAATATGAAAAGGAGGAAAAAGAAAAAATGGCCTTGGAGATGTATGAGAAATGGCTGGTATGTTACAGCAAATTTCTGTACTAGTTAATGAATAGACAACCTGCCTTGAAGTTTACATGCTATTTCTCAATCACATGTATCAATTCGCTCTGTAAAAAGAGTTTTAGAAAATACATATCCATGACATTGCTGTTTATGCTTATTAAGAAGTTGCTCTTCTTAAACTAAAAGATCAAAATAACCAAATCACCTGTCAAACGTCATTTGCCAATTAATTGTTGTCATTATACAGATTAACAGATGCTTTGAGACTGAGACATATACATGATACATATTTTTAATCTGTTTTTAAAATACATTAGTTTTCAATGAACATATTGTGAACAAAATCTTTTGATTGTTTTCCTTTGTTAGATTGATGTTGAATTTATATTGTCCTGGTCATTTTATTACAGAAAAGAAAAGAGTTTCAACAAAAAAGAGAGAGAAAAGAAAAGAGGATACAGGCTATTCTTCAAGATGAGCCCCCTCCACCCTGGAGCCCACCTAATAAAACTATCCCATTTGGAAAATGAGCGTTATTTAATTTTTATTTTTAACCTGTTCTTTGACGTTTGATATAACTACATTTCAGAAAGACTCAAACCATAAATAAATCAAAATTCCCTTAACCCTATAAAGCCTATACTGTATCATATTTGATATGCAAATTTCTAAGGCTTTTAAATTATCAACATGATAAAAAACCTTTACTGAAAAACATGTTGTACACAATATTCTATGTGCCTTCTGTCATCTGATTGATATTTGTTATTTTTAAAGCAAGTTTAAGGCTTTTTACTATAATTCTAAAAACGTAAACCTTTATCAAATTTCATAAAGTGAACATAATAATAACTATTATATTGTTAGTAATATTTCAATATGAACACTTACTGGACTGAAGTAACTTAGGTTTATTTGTTTGTCCATACATCATTTCTTTGAAAAATAATGTTTTTAAATGTATCAAATATGATAGAACATGCTTTTGAAGGCTTTTATTTGTACAGCTCTCAATCATTGTATTGCATTGCAGTATGTTTTGCCCCCACAATAAAAATGACAGAGCTTTAATAATAAAATCTACAAAACATTCAAATACCCTCTTACTAAGACATTTTTGTTGGGAGATATAGAGGTAACTGATATGTATATGCATTTTATATAAGCAAATAGCTGTACTGTTATAAGTATGCAATTGATTAACATTATAGTATACCAACATTTCATATTACTTTTTGGCTATATATAAATACAGTATCAGCAACTGCACAAAATTGCATATTTTCCCTCAGTTTTGGCATTTAAATAAAATTGAGGTGTTTTTTTCTCTTCAACTATGAGTTCCATACTCTCCGATATCATACTATATGAGCCATAACATTCTAAGATTCCATAAAAAAAAATATTTAGTGTAAGGTTTTTCCAAATATTATTTCATACAGTATGTTAGGCTTCACAGGGTTAATGTAATGCAGTAACACTGCATGACATTTTCATTAAGATTTCTTTACATTAGAAAAGCAATTTTAAGATATTTGTATAAATATCACAAAGTTTGTCATAAACATGGCAACTAAAGTTAAAACAGTGCTGTTTATAGCATTGCATTAGATGTTTAACAAAGCCTTTGTTTAAAATAAATGTGTTAAATTAGTTTTGTAATGTGCTCAATTGCTTTTTATTAACTTTTATGGAATTTGTTTACTTGTTGACAAAACATTCACAGTTTGGACATTTTATTGTTTGTTCTGATGATAAACTTGGGTTATTTTTTCCTATAAAACATATCTTGTTCATCATCATCGCCTTGTATTACTCTCCAACTCCAGGTTTTATTTTTTTTATTATTTATTTTTTATTTTTTTGCCTTCTGAATCATGCAGGGTCCCTATATTTTGCTTAAGTGATCTCTTTAAAGGTAGTCACCAAAGGTAACCACCTTTACAAGATGGTGCTATAATGTTTCGACAACTCATGGGTTCATTTTCATGGGAACAAACCAGCACCTTTTGCCTTACCAATCAACATCAAGCTATAGTAGAGAGCAGGCCCGGATTGGCTAATCGGGAGCACCGGGAGGATTCCCGGTGGGCCGGTCTGTTTTTTTGGCTGCTAGGGCCGGTGTGTTGTCATGCCACTGGGTTGAACTATACTGTCCCTATAGGCTGCCTGCACTCACAGCAGCCCCAATCTTTATTTATTATTTTCTTGCAGCCCATATTATTATTTTCACCAGACCATATCAATAACAAATTCTCAATTGATAACTAATCATTCCTTTTGCGCATATCACTGTTATATTGTGAACGTAGGCATTTGAGGAAGGCTTTTAGACCAAGCGGAATCCTCTGCCGGCTGCTCCATGCTCCCGCAACACAGCGAGCGGGACTCGTGCTAACTGCACGCACCGTCCGCGTTTTGATTCTGCCAAATCAGTTTGGGCGAATGCAACTTATTGATCATGAGCCCAACATTTAGCAAGGCAGGAAAACATTCGATCTACCTGAAGGAAGACGTATTTCATTGTAAGTTAATGCTGTTAAATAGAGAGAGAGAAAATACATTACAAAAATAACTAAATAAATAAATAAAACTTCTAGTGTATTCTTACATTTGGACCTCATTATAGTGAAGTACAAATCCAAGCACCAGAGACAGCCCACACTCTAAGTGTTCTTTCATTGTTCGTTCATTCACAGGCTATATGGTTGAAATAATATTTTAGTTCAAAACTTTAAGTGCCATTGTTTAAAAAATGCTTTGTTGTCTGACGTTTCATAGACCTTCAGTTGTTATGCTTTCAAATTTCATGGCATTTGTAATTTCACTGTATTTTCACCTCCTAAATTAGTCTACTACACTTGTGAAGTCACAATTCTATAATGGTCAAATTTACTCAGGTCGATGACATTTTTTGTATGACGTTAAAATTCTATTTAGAATAATTGTACATAAATGAGTTAAGCAAAACAAATGTGATTATTTCTGAGAACTTTTTAACTGCAGGCAGATATAGGCCTACATTATGGTACAGTATGAATATTCGGAGCGTCCCTTATTCTGTCCCTTATTTTCTTAAAGAATAAACACTTATTTTCTACAGTAATACAAGAATAAACACTATTTTCTTAAAGAATAAAAGAGAGAATCACAATTGTCCCTTATTTTTCCATTTCTGAAGTTAATTGGCAACCCTAATGATGACATAATTATCTTTTGACTCCCCTGACTGCGGCACCTTGCTCAAAAAAAAACAAAAAAACAAAAAAACCCTCAGTTGTTGGAGATATGCGAGCGAATAATAGATTAAAAAAAAACAAACAAAAAAAAACAAAAAACAAAGTGGGCCCGTCTAAAGCATGAAACTCCAGGGCTGAAAATGAGTCCCACTCCGGCCCTGGTAGAGAGTATAGTATAATAACCTTTATTTATCCCTGTAAGGGGAAATTGCAGTTGTGCAGCAGCAGCAAGGTCCTTAAAGGAATAGTTCAAGCAAAAATGAAAAATTTATAATTTTCTCAGCCACAGGTCATCCAAGATGTAAACGAGTTTGTTTCTTCATCAGAACAGACTTGGAGAAATGTAGCATTACATCACTTGCTTACCAGTGGATCCTCTGCAGTGAATGGGTGCCGTCGGAAAGAGCTGATAAAAAATCACCCACTAAACCCCTCCAGTCCATCAATTAGTCCATTATCCAATCTTGTGAAATTACAATTTACATGATTGTAAGAAACAAATCCATCATTAAGGAGTTTTAACTTTAAACTGTTGCTTATGCCCAAAATACAAGTCCTCTATCCATAATAACATTTTCCTCTAGTGAAGACCATTCCCTATTTTTTTTCAACCGCCAACATTTTGGTTTGTTTTGGACTGTTTTCACTTGTAAACTGTGCTTAATATGTGTGTTTATCTCTCCTGATCTAGTTGAGTTGGCTTTTTCACTGGGGAAAGCAAACTTATGAAAAGAGGACTCAGTAATGGAAAGAGCAAAGGTTTGAAGTTAAAAAAAAAAAAAAAAAAAACATCTCGATGGATTTGTTTTTTACAAACACAGATCTTTTCACTTCATGGGGTGTTAATTGATGGACTGCAGTTGTGTGTATTACTTGTGGATTATTGTTATTATTGTTATGCTTTTATCAGCTCGCTTTGATGGCGTCCATTCACTGCAGAGGATCCACTAGTGAGCAAGTGATGTAAGGCTAAATTTCTCTGAATTTGTTCTGATAAAGAAACAAAATAATCTACATCTTGGATGGCCTAAGAGTTTTTCAGCAAATTTCATTTTGGGTGAGCTATTATTTTAACATTAGAACAAAATTTGCCATCCACAGAAAAGTACTAGGAACTAATGTTAAGCTTATATTCTTATTATTTAACCCATTGTTAAATAATTGTTAAATAGGTTAATAGGCTTATTATTAAACCTGTAATTTTATGATGTTTATTATGCGATAAGAGCAAATCAGCAATGAATGACTATGAGCTGGCACCATTGGTAATGCACATCCTGAAGCTTTAAGGCTGAAAGCCATCTGCTTGAAATAAAATCCCTAATGCAGCAAGATGTCTATAGATAAATCATTTTGTGCAGAGACAGGAATTCAATATTAAATTGTAGGTATAATAGTAGTGGCTTTTGGGACATTCAAAGACAGACAGGGCATTAATTGACAGAATCAATACTCTGAGACCCTCTTATTCTATTTTTATGTTGTCCCCTTGTGCTCAGTAATTATTGATTGGTTTGCTCCTGTCAGTTGATTGATCTTTGCAACCCAGGCTCATTGGGAATACGTGCCTGTACATACATTTCTGCAACACCGTAATTACGTACCTTACTGCACGTTTCGCAGCAGTTTCAAAGTGAAATGTCCAGAGAGTGGCGCTAAAACACATGTTTAATACGTGACTGTGACGCGTTTTTATTACGTTGGTATAACCACGTATTGCAGCGTTTTTATTATGCTGCTTGAGGTACTTATTGCTGCCATTTAGAATTCAAATCCGGTGAGTGTCGCTAAAAATGAATGGTCTATCATGTTGGAAATATCCCCTACACCAAACCTAAACCTACCCGATAGTGTTAACAAATGCATAAGTAATATAAAAACGCATTCGCTGATGCAGGCATGCTATTTTAACTTCCTTATGCAGATTTGAGCTCTTTTGTCGAACCATAGTTTCACGGGGATTCGTACTGAAGCTTTATCGCCCAAGTGCAACGCCGTATCGCGTGAGCTATCGAGTAAACCTACTAGGTTGGAAAACTTATGCATATGATGCAGTAATATGTGACGACAACGGTCAAAACGATCAGTTTTCAAATCGTGCAGGATGTTAAAATTGTTTTTAAGTCATAATATAACATTTATAATTGTGTGAAAATTAGCCTTTATTAATCAAAACTCTGTACCTGTAAATCATACTTTGTGTGAAAAGGAAAAAAAGTTGTACTGCCTCTAGTGTTCATTTCAACTGGAAACTGCAGTGAATCGTACACATAGGTACGTTTTTTCAGTTTTGCAGAAATGTATGTAGAGGCACGTATGTCCAATGAACCTAGGTTTGGGCCAGTGGCTATCAGAATTAGGATGTGGGTCTTGATGGAATAAATTACATTTGTAAACCGTATTTCTTGATTGTTTTACAGTCTGTAGGCTTGTTTGGTGGGCAAAAATTCACAATCCCTTTCTATATTACAACAAAAGGCTGATTCATAATGCAATAATTTGGTCATCTTATAATTCTATATGAATGAATATCCATAACAAACAAGTTGAGACAACTGCCCACCAGACAGACTTGTTGCTGTTTATGTTTTAAGAATATTCCATTTCTAAAAGAAACACTTCACCCTTGGAATCGAAATGGTTCAGTATTATTTCATCGCTTGTGAGAGCTCTTATTGTGAACAATGTGAAGTATTAGAGGTCAAGTAACCTAATTACCTGCGAGACATGGGGTGTCTGAAACAGAAAGCAGCTGGCTTGCTGCCTCGCTGCCCAATAAAATTGTTGATTCACACACAGCATTTTTGTATAAACCTTTTATACTTTTGCTAAACTTGTTTCAGACTAGCTTTAAAGGCATCAATATATTAAATTCAAGTGAGTTTTAGAAAAAAAAAACAAGCAAATACTTTGACTACAGTGCTTTTTGTCACAGAAATTAAATCAGTTGAAAAAAGCAAACAAACTCTTTTTTTTACTGCACTGTTAGATATTATTTTTATTCTTTTGGTGGTCTGTTGAATCCATTGTTATTTTAGTATAATTGAGATAGTATATGTTTTTTAAATGTTTATTATTAGATTTTATTTTTGTATTTTCCATTTTCATTTAAATTTTAGTTTTAGCAAATTTGTTGAGTATTTTTGTCATTTTATTTGCTTTTTATATGCCTATATACTGTATTATTTATTATTTATTGTAGTTTTATTATTTTAGCATTTATTTAATTTTAGTTATTTTAGTACATTAAATGAAAATGCTTTGTTTTTATTTCAAGTAATGAAAATGTTTGAATCACATGCACAAGATGAGTGATTTATATACCTTTTTTAATTAACCATTTTCCATAAAATAACATTTACTTTCACAGGAAACAAACACTGGAATATGTTCAACATGAGATCCCTCACTGACTCTTTTTACATATCATTTAAAACCAAATACATATTACATTATAACAAAAAAAATAAAAAATGAAAAAATAAAAATACAATGTTTCAAACTAATTAAGTGTTTAGTCACAAAGTCACCACAAATGTCTCATAAATTTGTCAAATATCAGACAATTTGAGTGTTCAGTCTTTAGATTTACATACAATCCTTCTTTACAGTAGGCTTTTTGGATTTTTGTCCATATTTTGTTCACATTTTGTAAAAAGCAAACAGCCTTCACAGCAGCGTGTTTTCTTGTGTGAGGACCACACTGATTGTACTTTGCTTATTGCGTGTACATTTCTCCCTTACTGTCTCACTGCTACAAACCCTTCTCATTCCATTGTTTAACCGTCCACACTTGAACACAGCCATAAAAGATTTTCTATAGTTCCTGTTCATCCAGCCATAGAGAATGGGATTGGCAAACGTGGAGCACATGGCCACAATATGGAAAGCCGTATAGAGCAATTTGAAGTCTTTCATTTCCAATATACTACTATCAATATCCACAGCAAGCTGGAAAGCATGAAAGGGTAGCCAGCTAACGGTGAAGACCACAACTACAGCAACCAGCATTTTTGTCGTTTTCTGTCGCCGTTGATGACGGTCGCTACGGCCACCGCCAGGGCTGACGTGATTTCTTAGCTTGTTCCAGATCCGAGTGTATGCAAATGAAATGATTGACAACGGCAGGCCGTATTGTAGAAAAAACATGGCGATGCTGTAGATGGTCCCATCCGCACTACTTCCAGGCCACTTCTCAGCGCAACCTTGAATCGTCTGGTGAGGCGTCAAGTCAAAGGTCACGTATTCACGAAAGATAGCTAGAGGACTGGCAAGGATTGCGCTTGCCACCCATGTGATCACGATGACGACTATGCACATGTCTTTTGACATCTTGGTTTCCATGTGGTAGACAATGCTGCGGTATCTGTCCAGAGCTATAACGTTGAGTGTGATGGTCGAAACGTGGACCGCTAAGCCTTGTGCGTACGGCAACAGGTAGCACATCACCTGTCCAAATTTCCACTCTCCATACAGTGTGTACATCAAAGTAAAAGGCAAACACAATGTGTTGACCAACAAATCTGCTACAGCCAAATTGACAATGAAATAGTTAGTCACTGTGTGTAAATTTCTAAACTTGTACACAACATATATGACCAAGGAGTTCCCGGTCACGCCAAAGACGATGATGGTGCTGTAAGCCAAAATCAAGATCACTTGAACACCCACCAGTTTTGTACTGTCTTCCAGACCGTCTAGTAAGACACCCTCAGCTTGGATAGTGGATGGTGTAGAAAAGTTTGCAGACTGAATTTCGTCTTCAGATATGTTCATTTCAGTTCTTATATCCATATTTAGCATTCGTTCACTTAAGTCAATTACTCTGAAAAAAAAAAAAGAGTAAAGTGAAAATGAAAAAAATAGGTTAATTAAAAATATATACTGTATTCAAAACAGAAAATTAATTATTATTAATCAATAATTAATTAAATAATCCATAAATTATGAAATGCTGGATGCCCTGTTATTATGTCATCAGTGATTAAAAATATTCAAGAATGATAAATTATAGAGGTTCAGATCTTATTTTCATGCAACAATGCCATGCACTGTCGATGCATGATATGTTTTACTATTTGATGAATATATGAACGTTAATTCATATTTTATATTAATAAATGTTTGAGTGTACACTTATTATCAATAGTATATGATTATTTGCATATGCACGTTTGCACGTATTGTCACTAATAACATGCGGCAATAAATTATAGCTATAGAAAGAAAGAAAGAAAGAAAGAAAGAAAGAAAGAAAGAAAGAAAGAAAAAGAAAAAAAGAAAGAAAGAAAATGAAGTTAGGAAGGAAATCCTTTTTGAAAAGAGTAAGTCCTTAAAGTGTCTTACCTTCTTTAAGTTGTCAAGTTTCATGCAGTATAAGCTCACGTACGTATCTTGCAGAAGAGAAAACATAGACCGAATCCATATCAAATATATCACGGATAACTCAACGACAGTCGTCAAGAAATGTCAATAGCACGAGTCGGAATGAATTCGATGCACAGAAGGAACAGGCTCGCTTCCCTGAGCATCTGCTGTCTGCTGGGAGTCTACAGGCTGCCTCTGCCTGATCTTTACGAGAGCAAATCCAGCTGTGCTCGCGAGATTGTTGATTGATTCATAATGAGCCACAGTTTGCTTTACAATTACAACTGTAATATAAGCTTAATGCTAACAGATCAGAGGTTTATGGATATATCATTATGTTAATTAATATTTCATATTAAAAATAAGTCTATCAAAGGTTCATTCAAATTTTAGCCTACGTTTAAGCACTAGTCTAGCCTATATAATTTATGCTAATAATGTTTACTAATGTTAAAGTTATTGCAAAGTGTTAACAAGAGTTTTAAGATAATTTACTGACATGAAAAGAACTCAATTATCACGCTAGTTCTGATATCTACAACAAATTACAGTTGATTTACTCATCAATAATTTAATGTCATTCACTTGTTTGCTCAGCTCTTTGTTTCACATTGTAATTTTACATAGCCTATGGCACAGGTACAAAGAGGTTTCAAATGTCAGGAAATGTAATCATTAAGACAAAAGCGCAATTGTCTGTCCTCCTGATCCACATCAGGTAGACATGGATGTATGACGTCAACAATCAGGATAAGAATCTCCCAATTTTGTTGTCAGACCTTCAAATAAATGTATGCACTACCCTTAGCATTAGTACTGTGTGTTTTGCTGCTGTAGGTCATAAGATCTGATCTTGTCTGTTGTCAAGTGATGATAGCGTCATGTCTTAGTATTTCAGAATTATTCTCTCATATAACACTAGGCCTGTTTCATCTGATGGAATACAGCTATGTTAGCATAATTTATTTATTATCTTGAGATTGTGATAATTAGCATGAATATACAGTATTCAGTTTTCAAATCAGGGACCTGAATGTTTTCATCATTTCATCATTAATAGATGTAACCGGCTGGCCACTATTAAGAAACAGAAATAAAAGAACCTCACAATTTTAGTCCATTAGGTTTTGTTTTTAAGTGAGACAGCAATTATGATATACTTTCGCAGGGTGACTTTTAGGAACCAGACTAATGCTTGCAATAATTCAACTTAAAAATTCACAAACTGCCAGAGCATTAATATTCTCAACCATGCAGAACTGCAGCTGAGACTATAAATGCTAATCATTCTTGTCTTGCGCTTAAGTTATATATCACAGAATTAAATGATCCTGAGTGATTTATAGCATTTTCCAATTCCTGTCCACCATTGCATCAGTTTCTAAATTTGAATTTGATTGTATAGTGGATTTTTTCATAAGGTTATTCATTTACACTTTGAGGAAGGTGCCCTCTGGTTTTAAATTAGTTTTGCTGTGCTTCATTAAGGATATTGATTAAAGATAAAGTCAACATGGTCTGCTGTTTGCAACCCAGAGCAAATTACTTGTGGTTTAAGAATAATTTAGTTTTGTCCTCTCTTTGGTATAATGTGCACCAATCAACTGCTCACAATAAGACCAAGAGCATGAATTAAAAAAAGGTGATCATTTACGAAAAAAAAGTCATCCTTTACTCACCCTCATGTTGTTCCAAACCCACATGACAAATGAAGATATTTTTATGACAAACTTAATTGGTTTAATTGTAAGCAAAATGTTATGTTTAACTGAATGTGCTACTTCCTGATTCTTTGTAATGTTTGTGCAGTTTACTAGCAATTTCAGAGTGAAAAATGTTTCTATGACAAATGCTTTATATGCTTATAAAATGCCTTATACATTTATAAAATGCCTTATAAATCTTTTCAGAAATGTGAAATAAATTTCATTTTGGGGGCATCCATAAAAAATAAACAGCTGAAAATAAAAAATAAAAGAAACATCATTTGGAAGAGCAAAATATGTGCTTTTTAATGTTACCAATTTGGATAATGAAAGACCATGTGGCAAAATCATAGTGATTTATATTCTTGAATATTATTGGCACAACATTATCAAACTACAGCATGTTATTAGTAACTGGAGGGACAACTGTTTAAACAAACTTCTCCTTCAAGGAGCATATGAAAACCCTTATTTTTGACTTGTGGAATGTGTTTTCTTCAATTGTCTTTTTATATGTTGTTGAATCAATAATTGCAGTTTGGTTGTCATGACACATTTGGGTAGAAAAAATGATTAGAAGAAATGGTTTATATACAGTATGATACCTAAACCCTCCTAAATCTCAGTGCAATAGCTTTTTAATTGAACTGAGCTGGAAGCTTTAGTCACTTACTGGCTGTGTGATTAATTGGTATAGATTTTCATTCACTCCCACAGAGAGACTGAGGTAAATGTCCAGCCAGGCAAATAGGCATAAATAGAAGCAGCAGCACAACAACACTACAGAGAACACAATGACAGAAATAACCAGCTCCCTGAAGCGCTGTTTCTGATGTTAATCTTGTGATCCATAGTGCTGTCAACTGATTTACTTTACAGTTAAACTTTAACACCATGAAATATAAAGATTATACATATGTACTGTTGTCAAATTGAGAATAAAAATGATAACTTCTTAAAGAAATTCTTTATTATTCAATTTATTTATTGGTAAGATGTTGTCCAAATTTGCTCTAACTTGGAGGTCTTTTAATTTTGCAGTTTTAAAGTATTAAGAGAGATGTATGTTGAAGATTTTATTTTATCAAAGCAGCTTTTTTATCTGCAATGTAACAACAATTTTGTTTATTTCAATATGACATTCATGGCCTCATACTTTAAGATATTTGCAAGGTTTCACTGGAAGCAGGAAGCTGATTTATTGGCTCTTTTAAAAATGTATGCTCAACTTCGCTTCGTACTCAACTTAATCAACTTGCTTGTTGCAAGTGACGTATCTTCTTAATTCAAATGTGAAATAGTACCTGTCTGCTCAATTAATCTAAAGATAACTGAAGGATGCCTGAATTATGCAAACAAACAAGCCTGAATAGTTCCTTAAACTACTCAAGTGGATGCTGTAAGAATGTTCCGTAAGTAATTACCCCCTGCATTGAACTGGATCCAGACTCTGTAGGACACTAGCTAATGTAAATGCTGTCTGCAGCATCTTTCCATTAACTATTCATCATCATTATCCCCATTACTGTTCTCTCTGTCTACATTATGGCACTCAGGACTGTCCAAATATTACTCACTGTTTCATTGTAATCCATAATTGCTGAATAGAATTAGTATGGACTGTCCTTAAAGTACTGTCCTTAACTTTGCATATGAATTACACTGAATTTGTTATCATGCTTATGAAGCTTTTAGAAATTAGATAAATAATTAATACATGTTTCAATACATCGTATATGAATGTAT